>JAJIBD010014590.1:0-45282 GCA_021461705.1 Cryptotis parvus | reverse complement strand
GCAGAGCCTGGCAATCTACCGTGGTGTATTCGATATGTCAAAAACTCTTTTGTATATTTATAATAATGAATGGAATAAAAGGCAAGCACATATTTTTTCATTTCTTGTATATAAGATGAATGACTGGTGATTTTCTTTGTTTAAGAATCTTTTCTTGGTTTTGAAACACTGAACTCCTGAAACTTAATAATAATTTCATAACTTCATAATTCATAGAAATTAAATTAAAAATAATTACAAACCTTAGTCAATAAACAAATATAAATATCAAACTCTAGATGTTTCTAAATGAAAAAAAAAGAATTTTTTAAACAGAACATGCATAGAATTTCACATTATTTTATTTTACATATGTTGCTTGATTTTCTTGAAAAGTAACTTATTTTTATTATTTTACTTATTTTTTACAGTAAATTCCATTCATTTTTATTCATTTGTACCATTTATTCATTTCAATCAGTGCTATTACTGCATGGGTAAACTGACATCTTGATATATAAGGTTCTGGCCTAAGTATGAGAACTTGCACTACTAGAGCTTACCTAGTTAGATGAGATGATTATAAACATTCTACTTTCCATAAGTAGTAGGTATTAACAACAAATTAAAGGAAAAAATTCTAAGACATTTTATCGTTTTAAAGAAAGTATCATTTTCTAGAAGCATTGGCAAAATGTATTTTCACATTAAAATTTGAGAAATTAAAATGATATTCACTTTGTTGAAACGATATTGTTCTAAGAAAAAAATTCATTAATATTTTTAATTTCATCAAGAAAATAATTGTTTTACCTAATTGTTAGATTAGTATATATTATATCTTATCACTTAATCACTTGATATCCTATTATCCAGAGCTGCTACTTGCTCTCCCTGTGCCCAGCCACTCACAAGGCGCCCAGGAGGGATGGTGGGTTCTAGCCCTGGCCGGCCACCCCAGCAGAGCCTTGCAACAAGCCAGATGACCCCCACTCCATGATGGCCTCCATTTTCCAATCTGGATTCTCTCTTGTCAGAACTCCACCCAGCAGACCATCCTTGGCCACACGGTTCATCAATAAATGCTGGACTTAGAGATGACTACAATAGTATGCTACCTGCACGGCAGAGCCTGGCAAGCTACCCGTGTTGTATTTGATATGCCAAATACCAGTAACAATTATAGACCTCATTCTGGAATGGATTGAGGCTCTTTATGTTCCTGGAGCAAGCAGATGCCCTTTGGGCTCTACTAGCATGAGACAGGACATATGAGATATTATTGGGGCCCACTCGAGCAAATCGATGATGAACGGGAAGACAGCGATACAGCAATCCTATTATTCATCGATTTGTTTGAGTGGGTGCCAGTATCATTTCCATTTGACCCTATCACGTGCCAGTGTAGCCCAATGACATCTGGTTGGTCAGGAATACAAAGAGCCTCAAAGCTGCCTCTTCAGGGTCTTGATGAAGAAGTCTGACCATCTTGTAGGTGGGTGGCCATGTGATATTTTGATGTCCCATGAGATTCAGTCGGTAATGGCTCTCTCTAGTCCAGTGGTCATCTACAAATCATATTGCACGTCCAGCCCATCTTATATTCGATACCTTGAGCAAATGAGACTGAGTCCCTGACTCTCAATCATCGAAGGAGGTTGGAACTCCGGATTCCTTCTTTCATTTGAGGTAGGCGTGATATTCCAGGCATAGGTTTTTCAATTTTCTTTGGAGACCCGAATAGCATTCTCATCCTGCTTTCATAGGACCTAGGTCTCTGAGGCGTATGTTAATACAGGGAGAATGGTGGAATCCAAGAGATGTGCCCGGAGCCGATGTTATTTTTCTTTTGGCTATTTCTTCAATGATCTTGAAGACATTCCGCGCCACTCTCTTCCTCCTGCACAATTCAGGTTTTATGTCATTTCATCATGTTGAGTTCTTGATCTAGGTACACAAACTGTTGCATTCAGAGATGTTTGTTTTAGAGTGAATGGTGCCTCTGGAACTAGTTCGTTTTTCATGAACATTATTTTGTTGAGATTCTGGTGCAGACCTATCTTTTCACATTCTCAGTTGAAGTCAGCCATCATTTGTGCTGCTTGGCTAATGTTTGGTGTTACATAGATTTAATATAATTATTATTATATAATATATTATATAATATGTAATATATTATAAATATATAATTTTATATAGATATAATATAATTATGTCTTATTTCTAATTTGTTAATTCATTCAACTTGGAGACTTGATTTGTGTAAAATAAAATTGCCTACTATTTGCAAATTAATTGCAACAAAAGAAATTCTCATTTAAAATACCTAAATGTCCAAGAACAGAGGACTGGCTAAAGAAACTGTGGTTCATCTACACTATGGAATATTATGCAGCTGTCAGAAAAGATGAATTTATGAAATTTACCTGCAAATGGATGGACATGGAGACTATCATGCTGAGTGAAATTAGTCAGAAGGAAAAGGAGAGATATAGAATGACTGCTTTCATTAATAGGTTATAAATAGATACCAGTGTATTTTACTAAATGTGGGAAATGGTAATGGCAGATTAAAACTCACCATTGAATATACACAAAGAGACTTAAGTGATAAACTCTAAATATCTGCAGGGCTAGCCACAATGTAAAAGAAGAGGGAGAGAGATGCAGAGACAGAGAGAGAGAGACAAAGAGAGAAAGAGAGGATACTGGGGTACCTGCTATTGAGGCAGCCTGGGGGTGGGCGGGAGGGGTTGGGTACATTGGTGGTGGAAATGGGGCACTGGTGGAGGGACGGGTGCTGGTATACTGTACTACCAAGAACCAATTATGAACACCTTTGTAATTGTGGTATAATAAAAAATAAAAAATAAAATTAAGAACTTTATATATCATTCTGATATAATAGAAAGAAAATATAGATTTTTAATGTGAAATGTATAAACAGTTTAGCCATAACATTTTAAATCAGCAAAAGCAAATAGTTTTAATTGTTCATCTATAGGCAGAAAAAAAGTGATCTAAGGTTTAAAATGTATGTTATAAATAGTATTTTAACATATGGTTTTATGCTAGACATTTATATTGTTTAATTCATATTTCCCTCTAAGTCAAGAATATATTAATGTACTATCTTTATATAAGACATTACATTTTCTTTGGTTAAAAAACCCAGAATATCAAGACTTATCATAATAAATATTTTTTCTGTATTTTTGTTTGTTTGAACACCTGGTGTTCTAAGAACACCTGGCAGTTCTTATAACTTACTCCTGATTTAGTGCTAAGTGGATTATTCCTGGCTGTGCTCAGGGGGATCGTATGGTGTGCTAGGAACTGAAATCAGAGAGGCCATGTTCTAGCGAACTGCCTTATGCACTTTACTACCACTTTAATACCTGAGTATTTCTTAAGTTAACAAATGATCTATTGATACTATTTTAAGAAAGAATGAAATGACAATTTTAGTTTCTCAAAGTGTGACCCTATAATTTTAAGTAACACTTTCCGGACCATACCTAAATGGGCTCAGGGTTTATACCTGGATCTGTGCTCAGGAATCACTAGTGAGGAGCAAAGATAAATCCACTGAGTTTGACACCATCATCCCTGTATTATTTATCTACCTCTAAAACTATAGACTTACTTGATTTTTTTGGGAGCAGCATATGGAAGTAACCAGGATTTACTCCTGGCTCAGGATTGCTCCTGGCTGATTCAGGCTCAAAGGGACTCTATAAGTCTGCTAGAGATTCAAGAATATGAGCCTGCTTGCTGCTAGAGATAAACCTTGATGGCTACATGCAAAGCAACATGCTCTCATTGGTCTATTTCTCCAGCTCCAGAATCAGAATTGATCCAAGATTATTTTCACAGAGTTTAGCTACTGTCTGTCTCCAAGATGTAAATGCATTCACTGTCTCACTGTCTTCCCGTTCATCATCGATTTGCTCCAGCGGGCACCAGTAACATCTCCATATGTCCTGTCTCATGCTAGTACAGCCCAAGGGCATCTGCTTGCTCCAGAAACATAAAGAGCCTCAAACCATTCCATCAGGTCATGGGAATGAGGTCTATAATTGTTACTGATATTTGGCATATCAAATACAACACTGGAGGCTTGCCAGGCTCTGACGTAATAATAATAATAATAATAATAATAATAATAATAATAATCACTTGATCACTTGAATCCTGTTATTCATCGATTTGCTCAAGTGGGCGCCAGTAACATTTCCATTTGATCCTATACATGCCAATGTAGCCCAATGGTGTGCAGGCTCCTGTAGAGGTTTAATTCTGTCAGAAGGACTGATACAATTTTATATATAAATAAAACAATTAACACTGGAATGGAGAGGTAGAACAGGAAAGGCACCTGCCTTTTACATGGCTACCTGGGGTTCCGTCCCTGATGCCAGAAATGATCCTGAAGCCCTGCCAGGAGTAATTCCCGAGGCCAAACCTAGAAACAAGCCCTGAGCTAAGCCAGGTGTAACCCTGGCCTTCACAATAAAAGATGTGCACGTTATGAGATTGGATTCTCAGGCAAGAGAGCAGTACTGCAGGGAGCAGGGCTTTCTAGCGGTAAAACCGGGAGCAGGACGCTGGATCGGCCGTGCAGGGAGCGGCGCGGGCGCTGGAGCGCCGCGGGGCGGGTGCGGCGGGCTTGGGCGCGTCGGCGGGCGCGGGGCTCGGAGCGGGCGCTGGGCGCCCGGGAGCGGGCGCTGGAGCGGGTGATGGAGCGGCCATGCAGGGAGCGGGGTGCGGGACGGGCGCTGGAGCGCCAGTGCAGGGAGCGGGCGCTGGAGCAGCCATGCAGGGAGGCGGGCGCTGGAGCGGCCGCGCAGGGAGCGGGCGCTGGAGCGGCAGTGCAGGGAGCAGGGCGCTGGAGCGATAGTGTAGGGAATGGTGTTTGCCTTGCCTGTGCCTGACCTCATTCCATCTCTGCAACCTGTCTTGCTCCCTGAGCACTGCCTGGGGTGATCTTGAATGCAGAGCCAGGAGCACCCTCCGAGCATCTCTCGGTGTGCATCCCCCAAACACCCAAAAACACCTTGATATTTGGGCCCAGAGTAGTATGGCCCAGGGCACTTGCCTTGTAGGCAGTTGATTCAGGTCCAACCCCGGCATTCCATATGGTTCCTCACACACCACCAGGAGTGACTCCTGAGTGCAGAGCCAAGAGTAACCCCTGAGTATTGACAGGTGTGGCAAAAAAAAAACTAAACAAACCCCAAATATATATATATATATATATATTTAAATATTTTATTATACCACCTTGAGGTATACAGTTACAAGATGTTCATGTTTGAGTTTCAGTCATACAGTGTTCCAGCACCCATCCCTCCACCAGTGCCCACTTCCCACCACAAATGTCCCCAGTTCCCTCCCTCTTCCCCCAGTCTGCTTCTATGGCAGGTTTTTTATCTTCTCTCTCTCTCTCTCTCTCTCTCTCTCTCTCGCTTCCCTTTCTTACACATTGTGGATTGTAATACATACAAAATTGATATCTTAGGGGCTGGATAGTCCAGCGGGTAGGACGCATGCCTTGCACGCCGGCCCGCCCATGTCGCCCGGGGGTTTGATCCCCGGCATCCCATATGGTCCCCCGAGCACCACCAGAAGTAATTCCTGAGTGCAGAGCCAGGAGAAACCCTGAGCATTGCTGGGTGTGACCCAAAGAAGCAAAACAAAAACAAAAACAAAACAAAAAAAAATTGACATCTTAAATCCTTGTCAGGCATCCCCTTAAAAACTAGAGATACTGGCGATGACCTAGTTTATTGAGCTCAGTGTTGTGTTTAAAGACATGTTCTGACTTACTGCAAAATTATTTTGTGTAAATTATCTTGATCTCCCAAGTAAGGATCTCGCCAGGTAAAAAGTACATGAGGGGCTGGAGCTATAGCCCAGCGGGAAGGGCTTTTGCTTGCATGCAACTGGCCCAGGTTCAGTCCATGGCATCCCATATGAACCTCCAAGTACCAGCAGGAGTAATTCCTGAGTGCAGAGCCATGAATAAACCCTGAGCATTGTAGATTATGACCCAAAAAAAGCAAAAAAAAAAAAGGTGGGGGCTTATAATAGTCATGTTTTACTTTATGGTAATACTGGAGCCAGAGTGATAGCACAGCGGGTAGGGCATTTACCTTGCACACGGCCAACCCCGGTTCAATCCCTGGCATCTCATATGATCCTCGGGCACCGCCAGGCGTAATTCCTGAATGCAGAGCTGGAGTAACCCCTGTGCATCGCCAGGTTTGACCCAGAAAGCAAAACAAAACAAAACTAAACAGAAAAACAACCCTAAATGTACTTATATGTTGAATATAGTCAAGCACTGATTCTGAAGGAAAAAGTAAAATTACCCCTTTCCCTCTGAATCCTAGGGTTCCAGTACAAGTCATCCACAGATCAGGAGCACCAGTTCTGTCCCTGCTGAGTTTCAGAGATGGATTCATTGCTAGCCAAGGTGGGTTTCACTCCTAAATAAGAGAAACGTCTTAAGTGTCTGGTTTATGGTTGCGTTAGGGCCATAGTTCTCCACCAATCTTAACCTGACTGTTTCTCCTCTAGGGTTTATCACCCTGTGATGTAATTACTCTTGTCTCTCACCCGCTGTGCTTATTGAGTAGGGCCGGATCGATAGCCCAGTGGGTAGGGCGTTTGCCTTGCACGCAGCCGGCCCATACTGGCCTGGGATCCCCGGCATTCCATATGGTCCCCTGAGCACCGCCAGGAGTGATTCCTGAGTGCAGAGCCAGGAGAACCCCCTGAGCATTGCTGGGTGTGACCCCAAAAATAAAAAAAATAAAAAATAAATGCATTTAAAACTCAAATATATTATCCTTTTAATTTAGGAAGGCAGGGATCCTCTGTTCATTTTCAGTTTCAGAATATTGGTACTAATAAAATAAATGGTCATACATTCTCAAAAACTCATAACTATGTACCATCAGATGTATCAAACATTCAAAGTAATAACTTTTTATAAAATTTCACTTACTGAGCAGATGGTTGTCAATGTTGATGGGTTTGCACAAGCAATAGAGTACAAAGTGCACACAGAGATCATTTCAGTTTATATCCTACTTTCTAAAATTAACACAATATGTTTTTCTTGGACAGATCATTTAATTCAATGAGAACTGGGCAACAATTCTGTGTAATATTTAAAGATACCATGCAAATGAAGTCAGATCATTTTGAGGGATGAGAATCAATGTAAAATTGCTCATTTAGCTCTTCCTTTTACTTTTCATTTTCAGTAAAGTCTATCATATGGGGCCGGAGCTATAGTCCAGTGGGTAGGGCATTTGCCTTGCACATGGCCGGCCCATGCCGGCCTGGGTTCAATCCCCGGCATCCCATGTGGTCCCCCGAGCACCATCAGGAGTAATTCCTGAGCAAAGAGCCAGGAGTAACCCCTGAGCATCGCTGGGTGTGACCCAAAAAGCAAAAAAAGAAAACCTTTATAATAATAACATATAGGTCATTAATATATGGGGTTAGTATGTACATAAATTATAAAATTTATTTTCATCAATTAGATTTTCAAATTAAACAAGTATAACAACATAAAATAATAAAAGTAGTCATGATTTTAGAAAAGAACATTGATATACTATATTAATATATAGGTAAATTATAAAAGAAATATTATTGGAATTTTTTGAGTAATCAGACCTTGATGAGAGGTTGAAGATACTTAAAAATGAAAAACAAAGGACATACTTCTGAGTTGAGATATGCCAGAATTCAGATGGCACATTGAAGAAAAGTATTGCATATATTAGCTTGTGTTAGAAAGATATTAGTCAATTAGAGGTGCTTCTACAAACAGGGTGCTGTAAATACTGATATATGCATATATATATGTATATATATACATATGCATGTGTATAGTCACAGATTTTATATATTTGTTAGTACTGAAAGTCTAATATATAAATAATATATATTATGTAATATATGCACAAATATCAATATATAATATGTGAATTGTATAGTCAAAGTTATATATATTATATACTATATATTAGCTATGAAAACCTAGATGTTAGCAAGCTTTGTTTTGCATGAAGCCTCTATCATTGGCTTGCATTAGTTCTCACATGGGTCCTTTGGTGATGTATATCTGTATTTTCAATGTTTATTCTGTGTAACTCAATTTTTCTCTTCTTGAAGGGATGCTGTTCAGAAAAGAGCAGGGTCCACCATTAAGGTCTTATTTTGGTTTAACCATTATATAAAATGTATTAAATTTCCAAGTGCCACAATTTACAAAAGCTTTGGTTACTAGAAAGAAAAAAAATATTTCTTAGTCAAAAAAATGTGTCTCTTATGTATGTACTAAAATGATTTTATAAGCAAAAGGAAAGATCAAAGGACTATATAACTTTAGCTAGAAGAACACAATTTTTAGAGAATATTTTAAACAAATTTAAAATAAAAAACAATGGAAATGCTGAAACAAAACTCTCAAATTATTGTCAAATTACAGATGACAAAGTTTTGTAATATTAGTAGTGAAAAAATAAGTTCTAAGGAGCATCTTATAAGAACCTCTGTAAAAACTTCTGCAACTAATTAAGTGCAGAGAAATTTTATATTTCAGTGAATGCCTACTGTCATTTCTAATGAGATTATGTGTTTCTACTAGCTTAGTCCCCAAACATATTGTTGGCAAACACCACCATTGCTGGCTCTGGACTTCGCAATTTGAATCCATTTTCATTGCCGTAAGGTTCCTATACAAATCACAATAGGAAACTGGGGGCAACAACAGATAAGGTAGTTTGATTTTAATAACTTTTGGGATACTGTTCTTACTTCTATTGGGAGTCCAAAACTACTTAGTTGTCATCCTTCCTTTTATCCCTCACAGGTCTTTGTGGAATTATAGATGTACCAAGAGGAACCACCTGGTTACATAGCAATCCCAGTTTAAGAATCAGCTCTGTAAAGATTATAGGACAGGTTATGCTGGTTTGCCTCAGGCAGGTGAACATGACCCTTTGGTGTAGGTGGGCGCACGGGTAGCTTTAGTGAGGCCGGAAGGGGAGAGAGATGGTCACTTTCTCCCCAGCCACCTCTGTGGCAAGGGCCACTTAGGGGCTAAGGACTGATAAAGCCTGTGATGAGCTCCTGCACAGTATGGGCCTGAGCCCCACCAGCACCATGAGGTGGCTGTCAAGCCATACCTGATGTCCATTGATCTCTAGGCACAGGGAGTTTATTCCTACCATCTGAGAGTTCTCACGGAGCCACAGATTTAGGCTGGAGCAAGGAATTGCTCTGTGCAGAAAAGGAAACTCAGTCTTAGGTCTTACCCAGGGTTTGCTCAGAGTTCTTGTCTTCCTTACAGAAAAAGAATTTTCAGGGGCAGTAAATAGATTTTATTATGGAGGTTTTAGGAAGGGGAAGGAGGAAATTGTGTGTGTGTGTGTGTGTGTGTGTGTGAGAGAGAGAGAGAGAGAGAGAGAGAGAGAGAGAGAGATTATACATCTCAAAAGGGGAGATGCCCCTAGGAGCTATGTTGGACACGGCCAGGGGTTGGCTGAGCCATTTACTTCTATCTGGAACTACATGGACAGCTCCACATTGGGCCAAGCTGCACAGCTGTGGGTCTGGAGTGTCTCTCTTCTGGCTGTTGCTGTCGTGACTGGGAGCTTGCAGCCAAACCTACTGACATGGAGGTGGAGGAATGGGTGGAGGAGCCCAAATCCCCACTCCAAGTCTGGCCAGTGTGGTCCCTCGCATGTGTTAGTGAACCCTAGGAGCGATGTTGGACACGGCCAGGGGCTGGCCGAGCCATTTACTGCCCTTCGAACTCCATGGGCCACTCCACATGGGGCTGAGCTGCTCAACTGTGTTGGTAAGTGTGGCTGCGAGCTCCCAGCCACCACAGCAAAGGGTCAGAAGAGAGACACTCCAGACCCACAGCTCTGCTGGTGTGCAGCCAAAGAGCAGCCAGGCAACAATCTTAGACAATAATGGAAGTTAGGACTAGGTCCTTCCCAGGATCTTTCACATATATACACTAATGATTATTCTAGATTTAGCAAACTGGGGAGTTTATGGGGAATAGGGGATTACGATGACACACTAGAACTCACTATTGAATATACACATAAAGATATCATAAACTGTTAAAATCTGTAGGGCAAGTCACAAAATATAAGAGGAGAGAGAAATACAAGGACAGAGACAGAGAGAGAAAGAAAATATGCCTGAAATAGGAGTGGACTGGGGTTGGGTGGGGGGGAGTGTTTGGTTGCTGGTGGTGGGAATGGAGCACTGGCAGAGGGAAGGGTGCTGGAACACTGTATGACAGAGACACAATTATGAACCTCCTTTTAATTGTATATCTCAACCGTGGTATAATAAAAATTAAGGGGAAAATAAAATAAAGAATGGGGAGGTGCAGGTGGCACATGTGCTCAACCACACGGATTCAACAGCACCTGGGCTCAAACAGCATATGTGCACCAACCTTTGGTCAGTTCAGCTTTTATAGATTTTGTCCCAAGCTTCTCCCATATGGGGTTTCAACATGGCTCAAGTTGTTGCACCACAAAGTGGGAGCCAAGAAACAAAAGAACAATAGACAAGCAAAAGAGATATGCTCTCATCGATGGACCATCTGGTCTGGCAATAGGAGAAGATATCTAATATAATTTTTATTAGGCCTTGCTTAAAAGACTTGAATGAAGAATGTTTTTGTTTCATTTTGCTTTTTTGTTAGTATGTTTTGAGCCACACCAGGAGATGCTCTGAGGTTACTCCTGGCTCTGCACTCAGGAATTACTCCTGGTGGTACTTGGGGAACCATATGGATGCTGGGGATGTCTGGATTGTCTACATGCTAAGAAAATGCTCTAAGTGCTGTAATAAAGCTCATGCATGTTGTGAAAATTTTTTGATATTTGGTGACTAGTTGCTTTTCTTTTCAAATGATTTTCAAGGGTAGGAGGTAATTAATGAAAACAGCTTTTTATAAAACTTCTCTTCTTTATGTCAGTAGTTAAAAGACTAATATTTGGCCATTGCCAAGGGGAGTATATTTTGGGAGTGATCTTTGTTGAAAATCTCCTTTTCTTGACCTCTGTTCCTGTTGGATCTTCTGTCCTGGAATGTAATCATATTAAGGGCTGGGCAGAGACAGGTTGATTCAGCTTTCTCAAGGTCTATTGAGGGTGAAGGTCTTATCAATTCTTGGTTCCTGGTTTCAAAAGGTGACTCTGGGCAGTTTTAGGGCTAAAGTTCCATTGCCATGTGGACTATCCCCCCCCACCCCCTGGAGCTATGAATGAGGGGCTGGAGCAAAAGCACAACGGGTAGGGCATTTGCCTTGCATGCGGCTAACCTGGGCCCCTGGCATCCCATTGATCCCCTGAGCACTGCTAGCAGTAATTCCTGAGCAAACAGCCAGGTGAAATTCCTGAGCATCACTAAGTGTGACCCTAAATTCAAAAAAAAAAAAAAATGAACATGGACTTACGGACTTTGTGGATATTGGAGATGCTAGCCTTATAGTTGCAAGTACTTCATACTATGAAGTAGTAATATTATTTCCCTTGTATATACATCTTGAGATGCTTTGGTTCTTATATGTGATTCCTATGCCAATCTCCTCTTCACAGTGCTCTGCATAAGAGTCTATCAGGACAGAAGGAACTGAGGCCCTATTAATTAGCATTTGATTAGATCTGGGTAGGTGTGGTTACCTGGAGATTTGCATGTGAGTGCTGGTTTTTGACTCTGCAAAGACCTGCCCTTCATGGGTCTTTTTTGGGCTTTTGGGCTTTTGGAAGCTTTGAAGAGAGAAAAGGTGCATTTGGAGAAGCCTCCATCTTTATGGGAGATCTTGGCCCGAGCACATGGTCAGAGAAATTTGATCATCAGCCATTCGTCTTAGAGATCCCATAGTCTTGGAGTATAGTGGTGGAGTTTGTTTAATTATTGCTTATAAGTAATTCCACAGCCTTTTGAAACTGTGCTGAACTTGTGGTTTTGTCTGTCTGCATCCAGCCCTTGAAATAAAGGGGACTTGTTCCATGGTATTGTCGGTGACTCCAACCAACCCCCATACAAATCAGATATAAACTACATATAATTCAATAACAGTCAACACTGTTCTCCTTTGCTGCTGTCCATTATTTGGCTTTTCCATGCATTTTCTTACTGAAACATTTTAACAATTTGGTTCATGATCAACTTTCTCCATGTTTGTTCATATCATGTTTCCTTGTGACTTCCATATATTGAATGCCAAGTCTCTTAGGGAGCACCCAAATTTAAATCTATTGACTTCCTAATAGCTAACGATCTACCACAACATGGTAATTTGTTCATTAACATGGATGAAACATTGATTTTTGTCATTAATGCTTTTCTATGAAAGTTCAAATCCAAACAATGAGCTTTCTCACATCTACTTCTCTTCTTCCCTATCAGCTATTATTCTATCTTCTCCAACAAAATTTCACTCATTAAGCAGTCTCTCTGTTAATGATCCCTTGCACTTACTTCAAACATTTTTATTTCTTTCTTTACTCAACTTATATTCAAGGATTAAATTTATAATAATTTCCTTGAAACAAATCTTAAAACTCCTGTGCTTTCCTCATCAATTGTTCTTTCTTGAAAGTTCTAAATCTACTAAATACTCTATTCTCAGTACCTGCACTCAAACAACTCACTAATTTTTAATTTAAATTTTCAGGCCATATTCAGTAGTGCCAAATTATTACTTCAGTGCATGTACTAGAAGAAATCAAATATAATTTAGTAGAAAAATAAATTGAGATTATCAATCACAATTTAAACAGCACCTTGAGTATTCACTATTTCTTTCAATCTTCATTGTTGAGTCTTGACAAATAGTTATTTTACTTTTTCCACTCTCATAAAACCTAAAATAACTCATTCCACCTACCAAGGGTTGGAAAACTCCTAAATAATTGATTATAACTTTGTTATTAAGGAATTTATTCTACTCACAAACTTACACAATCACATCGCACATTCTTCAATCCCATTATAAAAGCTGACACCTCAACAAACTAACATTGAAGTTTTCTGAAGATGCTTTACTGTTATTTCTTTGTGTCCCTAATACATGGCTTTCTCCATTCTTTGTGGTGTATTCATTCCCAGTGACACTTAAGTATGATACCAAACAATGATACAAACAGTATGCATGCTAACTTAATGCTGTTTTCTCTCTGAAATATCTACAGTAAACTATTTTAAAGCAATATCTGAGACTATTGTACTTTCCCTTCTGTTTTTTTTTATCATTTTGTTTAATAAGATTTTCCCTTATTATGAACAATGTAATGTCTAATTTCAAGAACACTTGTGGATAAGGAAAAAAGTTCGAGTAAACTTTCTAATCACTAATTTTATTTATTTATGGCTGTATTTCTCTTGTGTGGTTAAACACATGGCAAGTATAATCATATCTAAGTGCACAGATCACTTATCAGATTCAATTCATAGACTCCATAAAACCTCAAACTTATCCTGGAGTATCATTTACTTAATAGGGAGCTGTCTAACACTTAAACTCATTTTAACAGTAATAGAATTTAATTTTCTTTTATGGTAAAACAGTAGCTTGTGTTGTTTTTTTGTTCTTTTTGTTGTATTTGTCAATAGTACTCATCTCTTTCTAAGGGAAAAGCCCCTATAGCTTTCTTTTCCAATCTACCATTAGATAATGTGGCAGATTTCTTTTCCAATCTACCATTAGATAATCTACCATTAGATAATGTGGCAGGCAGCCTTCTAAAAATAGTTCACAGTGAATCATTCATGCCATCTATTATTCATGCCCTTGTCTAATTTCCTCCTCTTAAATACAAGCTCGACCTAGTGACTTGCTTTCAACAAATTGCATATGGCAAATGTGATTGGATATCAATTCCAATATTAAGCTATAAAATCCAGTGACTTCTACATTGTTATCAATCTATATTTTACTTTCTCCAACTCTGCCTGCTCATGAAGCAAACTTGTCATATGGAAGGTACCTATGGCAAGGAAATGAAAACTATCTGAAGAATACAGAAGTTTTCTCATAGCTCAAGCAGCAGGAGGACTAAATTAAATAAAAACAAAACAACAAAAACATAGAAACAAGCTGGCAAATAGCATTCACAATTGAGCCTTTAGATGATAGTGCAATCTTATAAGAGTCTGTCCCAATACAGTTGACTCCGGTTAAGTTCTGCCTGGATTCCTGGTACAGATTAACTGTGAGAAACCAATGGTCATTCTTTAAGACAATATGCCTTTACAGTAAACTTTATGGACCTAATAGAAACACATTAAAAAAATGGAGTAAGGGGCTGGAGCGATAGTCCAGTGGGTGGGGTGTTTGCCTTGCACACGGCCGGCCCATGCCAGCTTGGTTCGATCCCTGGCATCCCATATGATCCCCCGAGCACTGCCAGGACTAATTCCTGAGTGCAGAGCCAGGAGAAACCCCTGAGCATAGCCGGCTGTGACCCCAAAATGGAGAAAATAGGATAATATCAAAGACAGTTGAAGTCTCCTTTCATTATCCTCCATTCTAAATTAAGATGTATTTCACCCAATGGTATGATAAACTTTTTTCTCATGCATCTACTCACTTTTAAAGCTAATTAACTTATTTACTTAATAAAGTTGAGTTGCTTCTTTAGAGCTATGGAGACTTTATGAATTTCTGAGCATATTTTTCACAAGTAATGCTGATTTTATCACATTTATAGAAGTGAATGCGCATGTATCCTCATACTTTGCTTTGTCTCCAATGATGAAATCATTTAAGGTTTTCACACATCTATGTTTTCACCTCTCTTTTTATTCCTTTCCATCATCTCAGTGAAACAATATGTATGGAAATAATTCTGCCATCATATTATATTGAAGTATCAGTATATTTCTATTTATAGAAAGGAAACATCATTAAATAAAAGAACTATTTACTTTACATATGTTGCTAATGTTTAAGAATCACTAATGCTCAATTAATATATGAATATGTCATTCATTATCTTATTTGTTAAAAATGTTGATTGCTCAATTAAAAATCTCTACTTTTTGCCTTTTCAAGTTTACTCTGCTCATTATTTCTTCATTTTATGATCATTGTTATCAATATTACTTTGGGAGTCACACTTGCATGTGCTAGCCAGACCTAAGTGTGGCTCGTGCTCAGTGATCACTTCTAAACAGCTTCCGGAACCAAATATATTAACAGGTATCAAAAGAGGTCAGCTTAGGAGAAGACAGTACTGCCTTATTTGGTGTATTATTGATCTAAAATCTTGAACTTAATTAGCTCCGCATCTAGGAAAATATTTGCCCGCTGAAATCAGATCAATAAACAAGAATGCATAAAGTCAGGTAACCAGGAACAGTGTAACTTCAAAAATGGTAAAGGAAACCAAATTCATTCTGTAGTATTTATAAAGAATAGGCCAACATGATGGCTTGCTGGAAGACAACTATAGTCTCCTGATCCTTGATTAGTTTCAAAATTCAATCTGTCTTTGCACCTACTGAAACTATTTTTGAATATGAATGTGGGTATGAGAATGGTGGGCACCGTGAGAAGGACACTGAGGTTACTGCCTGAGTCCACTGAGGAGCACATGGAGCACCACTTGCCTTCCCCTCACACACTCCTAACCCAGCACCAATTCATTTGTTTTTTCAGTGCTTTTGACTCTGGCTTTACCTTCTCACCAGTCTTCACATTCAGTACAATGAAAGCCAGGCAGACCTTAACGGACTATCAGCATTTACCATGTCTGCAACTTAACAAATGGGCTGAAATTCTAAAGACACAAAAGAAATGCAGCGCCATGCTTGCAGTGGAAACAGGAAGGAAGGATCGGAGTACAGGAGCAAATGTGACAGGTTTGGCCAGTGACAGGTCGTTACAGAGGGTGGGTGAGAAGGAACAGCACTGAGAGGAGGAGAGGAGGGGCTGCTCCATCTTATCACTTGCTCAGCAGCAAATGTGGCTCTGCCTTTAGAGGAGGGCTGTAATTTCTCTGGGGCACCCATCACAGAAAAGAACTCTCCAACCGTAGAGGGCAATGAGCAATTTCAGGGGACAATGGGCAATTTCTGATGGCAGGTTCTAGCCCTGGCCTGCCACCCCTGCAGAGCCTCACAACAAGCCAGACGACCCCCCCCACTCCATGAGGACCTCCATTTTCCACATCTGGGCTTCCTCCTCATTAGAACTCCACCCAGCAGACCAGCCTATCACAGCCGGGCTTGCACGGCCACTTGCGGCTGCACGGTTTATCAATAAATGCTGGATTTTGAGATGACTACAAGAGTATGCTACCCTCACGGCAGAGCCTGGCAAGCTACCTGTGTCATATTTGACATGCCAGATACCAGTAACAATTATAGACCTCATTCCCATGACCTGATGGAATGGTTTGAGGGTCTTTATGTTCCTGGAGCAAGCAGGTTCCCTTGGGCTCTGCTTGAATGAGACAGGTCATATGGAGATGTTACTGGTGCCCGCTCGAGCAAATCGAAGATGATCGGGAAGACAGTGATACAGTGATTTATCTAAACAGGGATCCTTTATGTTTATTATTTATCTCATTTATCCTATATTTTATTGTATAAGTGGACCTATGAATTCGTACCAGATACTGGTTCTCAGTCCCCAGTATCGTGTTTGGTACTCACTGTAATTGCACTATTTATGCTAATATATTAGTAGTCTGTTTATGCTCTTTAGCAAAAAAAAAAAATATAAAAGGAAAACCTCCGTAATGACTTTTAGTGAATTTATTTTATATTCAATATTTATGCCTTAAGTTTTAATCGCAGACATGGGGCAGAGCTGCTACTGGCTCTCCCTGTGACCAGCCGCTCACAAGGCGCCCGGGAGGGATGGTGGGTTCTAGCCCTGGCCCACCATCCCAGCAGAGCCTCGCAACAAGCCAGGCGACCCCCCCACTCCATGAGGGCCTCCATTTTCCACATCCGGACTTCTCTCTCCTCAGAACTCCATCCAGCAGACCAGCCTATCAGCACCCGGCTCAGGGCCGCTGCTTGGCCGCGCAGTTCATCAATAAATGCTGGACTTAGAGATGCCTACAAGACTATGCTACCTGCACGGCAGAGCCTGGCAAGCTACCCGTGTTGTATTTGATATATATGCCAAATACCAGTAACAATTATAGACCTCATTCCTGAATGGATTGAGGCTCTTTATGTTCCTGGAGCTAGCAGATGCCTAGGGCTCTACTAGCATGAGACAGGACATATGGAGATGTTACTGGGGCCTGCACGAGCAAATCGATGATGAACGGAAAACAGTGATACAGTGAAGTTTTAATAGTAAGCTACAAAGCAAATTAAAAATAAAAAGTTTGTATAAATTTTGTTTTTGTAACCAGTAAACTTCCTAAACATTGTATAATAAATCTTTATCCAGTGTAGGGACCAGGATTGCTCAAAGCAATGATTTTATTTTCTAGGGTGGAAGTTTTGTGCTTCTTCCAAGAGATAATCACTGGGTCTAAGCACCCTTCTGACTGATTCTTGATAAATCAGACCATTGATTCAATACTAGGACCTGAAAATAAACTGCTACTTTAGCCCCAGCAGTGGTAGATTCTATTACAGCAGTTCTTTTTTTTTTTTTATTTATTTATTTATTTAATTTTTGCTTTTTGGGTCACACCCGGCAATGCTCAGGGGTTACTCCTGGCTGCCTCAGGAATTCCTCCTGGCGGTGCTCGGTGGACCATAGGGATGCCGGGACGACCCTGACCGCGGCCGCCACGCAGGCAAACGCCCTACCCGCTGGGCTATCACCGGCCCCTATTACAGCAGTTCTTATGGACCTACAGGGCCATAACCAAAAGTATATGAGAGAAAGGGATACAGAGCTTTATTTCTCAATAATCAGGGAATGGTGTAGTGCCACAATGGCACCATGGCTGGCCTCACTCACAGCATAAGGCTTAACCCTTATATCACTGTATCACTGTCTCTCCCGTTCATCATCGATTTGCTTGAGCGGGCCCCAGTAACATCTCTATATGTCCTGTCTCATGCTAGTAGAGCCCAAGGGCATCTGCTTGCTCCAGGAACATAAAGAGCCTCAATCCATTCTGGAATGAGGTCTATAATTGTTACTGGTATTTGGCATATCAAATACAACACAGGTAGCTTGCCAGGCTCTGCCATGCAGGTAGCATACTCTTGTAGTCATCTCTAAGTCCAGCATTTGTTGATGAACCACGCGGCCACAAGTGGCCGCACGAGCCGGGCTATGATAGGCTGGTTTGCTGGGTGGAGTTCTGACGAGAGAGAAGTCTGGATGTGAAAAATGGAGGCCCTCATGGAGTGGGGGGGTCGACTGGCTTGTTGCAAGGCTCTGCTGGGGTGGCGGGCCAGGGATAGAACCCATCATCCCTACTGGGCACCTCTTGAGCTGCTGGTCACAGGGAGAGCCAGTAGCAGCTCTGCCCCCATGTCTGTAAGTCTCATAATCCCTATTAACCCTTATAATCCCTATGAAAACTGAATTTTTCAATTAAGTATACATATAATTTTATTTTTGTAATTTTTAACCATTTTTTCTATGTGTTTGGTTGTTTAATAGCAGTTTGGGGGCCACACCTGGTGGTAGTGTGTTCACGTGTTCTGTACAGTGTGCTATTGGACTATGCAGTGTCTGGGATCAAGTCACGGGCCTTCTGTGTGGAAATAGTACACTTTAGTTGCTTGAGCTCTCTCCTTGTCTCACAAAAGAAATTTTAAAAAATGCAAAATAGATATCTTTAGAGTAATTAGTGGGACTAGGAAAGTTAGTGGTTCAGGAAAGGTAAATGTTGACCAACAAGGTCAATTTGTATGTGAAGTTAAAATTTAATAATTTTGCTATTTTATACTCAAATTATTTTTTAAAAACTGTTTTCAAATTCAATTTATAAAAATATTCTGAATTAGAAGGTATGTACATTCATACAAGTTTGATGTAAGTCAAGGTACTTCCTCAATTTGTAGTGACTTGGAGACCTTACTCTAGTACAATGAGCAGAGCGTGCTTGTTCGTATTTTCAGTATAGCTTTAACTATCATGTGCTTGCAGTGTCTTTTTTGAGTTTGAGGTATATCAAATAAACATGCAAAATTGTCCTAGATTTATATATGTAAAATCCCTTTCAGATAAGGTTCTCTGCTTTATACACTATACTAGCAATCAATTTATAAAGGTTTAAAAAAATCAACATTAACAAAGAAGTATATATAACATTAATTTCAGTGACATATAAATTGTTTATTAAGATGTGTATGGGTATTAGAGTCTTCAGTTAATTCCTTAAATATACAGATATCAATAACAGTTAAAATTTAACCGATGTTTATCTAAAGTGAGTAGAAACTACTAATGTTCTCGTTTCAATATGTCAAGATAATTATTATTGGTTCGAATCATCCCACATTAAATTACCATGTATTTATGCTTCAGTCTGTAGGTCATTGATGGTGGTGTCTTTGGTAGACTGGTTATATCCTGCACAAAGTCCTTAGCTAAGTTTCACAATTCAGCTCTAAGAACCTTGGAAACCTACATAGAATTGACATCTTTAACTTCTGGTAACAATTTGACATTTGGCCATCATTAGAGAAACCATTGCTAATGTGTGCTATAATTAACTTCAAACCTATAATGACAGCTTGTTTTGTTCTTTTTTGAATTTCCACTGTGCCTATTTTTAAAGAGTGTTTTGCTAAAACCCTGCCAGGTAGCTAAATTTAATTTTATTTTGGTAAAATAGTATTAACATCTTTTTTTTTCCCCCCTCTCTCTCCCTTCTCTTACACATTGTGATTACATATAGAGGTCACAGTATATTTGTTTGCCTACATTCAATGCTCAGTTCTAGTCTGGGTAATCATTTCCAACAATTAGTAGCAATTGGTCCCTTATCTAACTACTTATCTGTGACCCACAATACTTGTGGTAGAATAAAACCGTTGACAAGTTCTCCTGGTCTGTTTTGCCTGGCTTGATATAATTGTCATACTATTTTCAGCTGCCCGGCGAACCGGGTATTAACATCTTTTATTTAGGAAACATTCATTTTTCAAGAAATACAAAAGAATTTCGTGAACTTTAACTAGCAAATATGTTATAAAGGAAATTCCTATATTCAAGGATTTAAGTCAACCAGTCAGTTGTCTATTATACTACTAGTTTCCATAGGGACATCATATTTATGATGACAAAGCTTTAAGACATATGGCTTTAAGTTTTGGTTCAAATATAAAGGTATTCAATTTAAAGAAAAGAAGAACAGATATGTTTAATTTACCCAAACTCAAACCTGTTTTTTGAATCAATTTACATCATTATATTTTATTTAATTTGTCCATAAGTATGCATGTCATCAAGGAATCACAGAAGTTTGCATGTGAGAGAATCTATAGAAATTACATATTGTTGTTCTTTCCACTTAGAGTGTTTTCTAAAAGTACTTATTTCTGGGACTCCCTGGCAAATATTCTAAGTCAATTTATTCCAGCAGTTTCCCTAAGAGCTGCATTTTTATCTCACTAATTATTGTAGTAAGAGGACTGCTCCCTCTGATACTTGTTGCTTTTAACTAATGCTAACACAATGCAAGGACCTGGATACAAGTTTGCTCGTGTCTTATAGTGTTTGGATCTCCAAAGCTGGGTACACATTCTGGTCCTTCTCAAACATGGCCAGAGCCAAACCTAGTCATGCACAGTGTCTCCAGGCCTACAGCCAAAATACTCATGGGGGTCACACTGTGTCAAGGGTGAAATTGGCTCCTCCAGCCCTCTGTCATCTTCCCAGCAAATATACATTTTGGAAAGAATGATTGAATCTGATCAGAAGCATTGATAAGTTTATTTTAACTTTGCCAATCGCAAACTGAACGAAGGGAAGGTAATTGTCCAGTCCAGTCCATTTCTGCAAAAGTTGGCTACAAAAAAAGAATAATGATCCTAGAGTGGTATTTTCTGTTCAAGTCTTCTTTTCTCTGATTCAAAATCATATATTACTGAAGTAAACCATGTATGATATAGAATGTTATTATGGTAGAAATCCTTAAATTTCTGTATATTATATCTCTCCTTTCAAGTTGCACTTCCACCCCTCAATATATCGTCCACATATATCGCGTTGTTTCTCTGTGAAAGGCATTACAAATTAATGTATTTAGTTCAGATGCAGCTCCTGAATTCTAGAATTATTTCAGTTGCATTATTGATCATTTATATTTTAAGCAGAATTGAACTAAATATTCTTGGCCTCAAGAGGTTGTGCAATGGGTTAGGTACAAGACTGCACTTGACTGACAACTGGGTTTGATCCCCAGTACAAATACGGGTCCTTAAACCACCAGAACCATTCCTAAAAAAAGAGATAGGAGTAAACTTAAACACCACAAAGTGGGAGCCAAGAAACGAAAGAACAATAGACAAGCAAAAGAGATATGCTCTCATCTATGGACCAATCTGGTTTGGCAATAGGTGAAGATATCTAATATAATTTTTATTAGGCCTTGCTTAAAAGACTTGAATGAAGAATGTTTTTGTTTCATTTTGCTTTTTTGTTAGTATGTTTTGAGCCACACCAGGAGATGTTCTGAGGTTACTCCTGGCTCTGCACTCAGGAATTACTCCTGGTGGTACTCGGGGAACCATATGGATGCTGGGGATGTCTGGATTGTCTACATGCTAAGAAAATGCTCTAAGTGCTGTAATAAAGCTCATGCATGTTGTGAAAATTTTTTGATATTTGGTGACTAGTTGCTTTTCTTTTCAAATTATTTTCAAGGGTAGGAGGTAATTAATGAAAACAGCTTTTTATAAAACTTCTCTTCTTTATGTCAGTAGTTAAAAGACTAATATTATCTAGTTATAGTTTATTTACCTTCTGACTGAGCTTCAATTTCTCCATAACACTAAATATTTGGCAAAATTCTAGAATCCTGCAAAATATCAGCCAGGACCTGAAGATCCTCTGAAAGTCTTTAGTCTATCACATATGCAAAATATAATCTGTTTTTATATAACAGGATACAGGATACGGGAAGTCCAGATTTCCACTTCTGGACTTCCCCCAGAACTCCACCCAGCAGACCAGCCCATCACAGCCCGGATCACCTACACCCACCCTGCAGCTTTTTCTCAATCTGGCCCAGGTATGCTGGTCCAGAGACTCTCAGACATGGGGCAGAGCTGTTCCTTGCTCTCCCTGTGCACAGCCGTTCATGAGGCAGTCGGGAGGCATGGCGGGTTCTAGCCCTGACCACAACCTGGCAGAGCCTCACAACAAGCCAGGCCACCCCTCCTCACTCCACAGCGCCGCCATTTTCCACTTCTGGACTTCCCTCGTCAGAACTCCACCCAGCAGACCAGCCCATCACAGCCCGTCACCACACCCACCCTGCAGCTTTTTCTCAATCCGAGGTATGCTGGTCCAGAGACTCTCAGACATGGGGCAGAGCTGCTGCTCTCCTGTGCGCCGTTCATGAGGCAGTCGGGAGGCAGGCGGGTTCTAGCCCTGGCCCAAACCTCGGCAGAGCCTCACAACAAGCCAGGCCACCCTCCTCACCCACGGCGCCGCCATTTTCCACTTCTGGACTCCCTCGTCAGAACTCCACCCACAGACCAGCCCATCATATGGAGGTGCTTAAAAGAGTTTGCCTCCCGCCGGCAAGCCTGGCAAGCTTCGGTTGTATTGATGTGCAAATTAGTAAAATTATATTAGGTCATTCAACTAATTTTTGAGGCTCTTTTGTTCCTGTAGCAACGACCCTGGCTCTACGGTGAGACAGGACTATGGGATATTACGGGGCCGCTCTAGGAAATAGAGATCAACGGGAGATCGTGATGGTCGTGATATAACAGGAGAGAACAATTGGCAATCAACTGGTATGTATGTAGCCTTTACTTGTGCATAGTGGTAGTTACCATAGTGTCTTAAATGCTCACACATTCTGTTTGCCAGCCTCATGATATGTTAAAATTGCCATAATTTTATGTCAATTTACATTGCAATATAAAAGTAAAAACGTCTAGTCAAAATATTTCACAAAAGTAGAAAAATATTTTTGCTTAGGTTTTGTTTACAGTATTTATATTTTTCTTTCATCATTTGCTGGAGAGAGGAGGGCAACAATTATACAAGACTCAAGACTTCACAGAATAATTGCATTTCAGTATCACAAAGAAATATTGAGAGTTTATCCAGATACCTATATTTATCTCCTAAATACTATTTTACCCTCATACATTTATAAATGCATTACTTTTAGTGTTTCCCTTTACTTGATTCCACTTATTTTTCTTATCATGTGAAGTGAAATGATCTGGTGGCAAAACCATGTGGATGTTTCTAAGTTTAGGTTTTTGAACCTGAAATTAAATTAGTCATTTTTAACTCTGCTGAGGAAAACTTAAATATAAATATAATTGCAGTGGAAATTGTCTAAATAAATAAAAACTTAATAGCCTCAATATTGAGAGAAAAATTGTAAACCAACTTCAACATAAAGCATTCAATATTAAATGAACCACATTACTGATATGTAATGACATGATAGTGATTCATATCCCTTGAAAAGTTACATACCTTTAAAATTGTAATGACCATGATGGATAGAAATGCAAACAACACTGGAAGGACTGTAATTGCACTGATCACTGAACTCCACGATAGGAAGATACTTTTATGTGACCAATACAAAGAGGCAAGAAAGGCAAGGACAGATAAAGAACCAGTTATAACAGAGACCACATAAAAGTGAAATGATCAGGAGAGCTTGAGAATAAACCTCTGTGTTATAATTGTGAGCATTAAGTTGGGTGAAATTTGAGAGGCCTTCTGGACTCCAGACTTGTGATCATAAAACCTTCTTCAGAGAAGACCACCTGGAAGTCATGATCAGAAAAGACTCCTCTCGACTCCTGGGAACAGCTGCAAAGGAAATCTCTGCCCCTCTGTTGCATTTTGTCTGTTTTTCTGGCTCCTGATCCTCCATCATGGGTGATTTACACTTCTCCTTCTTGCTTCAGTGCTAATCAAATTACATACTCTGAGTTGTGTGTTGTGGATTCCTCTAAATAAAATCATATTGTAATTGTTTGCAATTAGATTGATTCTAATAAAAATTGTTAAACTGAAGGTAAATTTTAGCTTTCCTCTGTTACAAATTTCACGATATAATCAATAGTAAAAAATCATCCTGCAGTTTCCACATTTAAGATTTGGTGATAGAAATAATGTGAAACACAGTATATAGTTTTAGTCCATCTAGAATCATTGTCATTTTGATTATTTTATAATAAAAATATCCTTCTGAAACAAAACTAAAAGTTGATTTTATTTTTTTAAAGCACAATTTGAGATTAAAACTCTGCAATTGATCAAAGTCATTGATGTTTATATCCAACCCAATATAATTTTGTTAAAAAACTCAATTCAGAGATTGAATATCTGCAGTTGATCAAAGTTGTAAATGTTTACACAGCTCAGTATATGAGAGCCTTCATATGAAAATTTTAGCTATCAACAGAACTTATATATACATATATACATGTCTATACATGTCTATATATTTTCCATATATGTATATATATATATGGAATGTCCCAGCTTAGACAATCCACATTTTCAGTAAACCTATAGTCTAGTATACAAAGTAGTACCTTTCAATTAATTACTTCATTTTATAATTATGTAAAAGAAAGGCCAAACTTTGCTTTTTATGATATTCTTCTGAAAAAAATAATTTTCAAATATAAATTTAATATTAATCAGTTTCAGCTCTAGCCAAAAAAAATTTGATTTAAACTGTTTGACCTAGTTTAGGAGACTGTCGGTTTACTCTCAGTTTCTCTCCTGAGAAATTTTTCCAATGCTAGAGTATATTTTCATATTAAAGCAGACTTTAGCAAACATTGATAGTAACACTGAGGTCACTCTAGATAAGCTTCCTTAAAAATAATCTGAAGAGGTTGAATGAGATTATTCATAAAATGTAAGATTATTCATAAAAGCATTTGGAATCTGAAAGTGTTAAAATTAGGAATCAAATTATAGTCTTTACTATAAATTAGAGTTTTTTTTTACTTTTCAAAGTCATTTTAGACTATAAAAATTATCCTGTCCATTTAAGCTATTCTTAGATTCTCTTCTATGGCCTAATTTGACGGCTATTCACAGGCACTGCACTTCTAGCTCTCAAACATTAGAAGTGAGTTGCTGTAAAATCTATGAAACCATCCATTATGCTTTTATGGGTCTATTCACGTGTTCCCTTAATTTAAAAAAATCCTCTCCTCACTCTTAAATAGTGATATATTTGTAAGCTTTCTTTATGTCATGTTCATTTTAAATTGGATTATAATAGAAATATCAGTGCTATTAATTTTTAAATCTATATTCCTACAAATTTTGGTAGAAAAATTTAGTTTTTGCAAACAGAACACTTTTCAGAACATTATTTATTTAAAGTTATATGGAATTTCTGGAACTTTTTATGTGTATGTGTGTGTCATGAGCTCTAAAATACTAGTACATATATTAAACACTGTCATGTGTGGTCTACAAAGAAACAATGCAAAGAAAAACAAATGACAAAAATCAGAGGAATTAGAAATTTTCTCTGTGGAACTAACTGAATGGGAGGCAGTGGTGACTGGGAAGGGTCCTCAGGACATGTGGATGGTTTTAGGCTCTAGTGTTGTGTATGCCATTAGATTGACATGATGTATGCATGCCAATACATGACTAATGGTATTATAGATCCTTAGATGTCAATAAAAGTGGTAAACAACAATAAAAATAATTGTCCCTGTTTCTTATCTCCCAAATGACATGACTAACTGGAACTCTATTTATATCTATAAATATGGAATAGTACCCTTCAAACATTATTATTTAATTCTTTGTTGTGAAATCTTTCTGAGTAGTGTTCTACTAAGTAACAGCTCCTAGTTTCATGGAGCAATACATATTAAAATTTATTATAGTGCCTGTCACTTGATCACTTGATCATTTGATCACTTGAATTCCGTTATTCATCGATTTGCTTGAGCGGGCTCCAGTAACATTTCCATTGGACCCTATCGCGTGCCAATGTAGCCCAATGGCATCTGGTTGATTCAGGAATATGAAGAGCCTCAAGTCGTTCCTTCAGGGTCTTGACAAGGAAGTCTGACGTGTCTTTCACTATTAATGAAGTCTGACATTCCTGTCACTATTAATGAAATATGTATATTACAAACATTTTCTGTTTGATGCTTAGTGGAAGTATACGCTTATAAATACGCATACATAAATGAATGTGAATATATGGTTTACTTTCTTGAATGATTGCAGAAAAGTACACATCTACTGTATTGATATACAAGATTTATTAAAAATTAGTTTTAATTAAAAACTACTAAATCACACATTGAATTATCTGAAGATTACACATAATTATTATTTTTTTTGCCTATTCATTTTTCTTCTACAACTAGTTGTCCTCAGGTAGGACTCCTGGCAGTGATCAAGAGCCCATATATAGCTCCATTCCAACACTTAAGAAAAAATAGAAAAAAAATAGAGAGAGAGAGAGAGTTTCATCTTCATTTATTGCTTTAAAAAGTAAACAGTTGAGGGGCCGGAGCGATAATCCAGCAGGTATGGCGTTTGCCTTGCACGTGGCTGGCCTGTGCTGGCCTGGGTTCGATCCATAGCATCCTATATGGTCCCCCGAACACCGCCAGTAGTAATTCCTGAGTACAGAGCCAGAAGTAACCCCTGAGCATTGCCGAGTGTGACCCAAAAAGCAAAAAAAAAAAAAGTAAACAGTTGAGTAAATTATTTAAAAAATGTGTGACTTCTATGCAAATACTGCGATCCAAATTAGAGATTCAAGGACCCAGATTATAGGGGTTATTAAACCCAGAGCATAGGAGTTATTAAATAGACTCCACTTCTAGTCTTGACACCACATTTAATCTCCTGAGTACCACCAAAGGCTTCTACGTGTCATTTGAATTGTATCAGGGAAATGTAATAAAACTGTTCAACTCACTTGTTCATTCAAAAGCTAACATTTCACGTCATACATGTAATAATAAGGAATATACCAAATAACATATTTATATGAATGTACATAACTTCATTTAGTTAGGCAATCTTTAATTTTAAAGGAACAGTAATTTCATATTCCAGATACTATCATAATAAAAATATAAATTATTATGTGTACTTTGAGAAATTATTTTCTCAAAAAATTGGCCTATTTGGTAAGTCTGTGCAGGTGAAATAAAAAACATTGCTTATAGGTTATCTGTGAATTGCCAATTTATTCTAAGAAATTTAAAAATTTATTCTCATATTTTAAAATTGATTGATTCTAGAATTGATTTTAAAATATGAGAATAAATATTTAAAATCCTGCCACCTTGAAGTGTTGCAGGTGTGACTTTGGTGCCCGGCTGGGTCGGCAGATGGCAGACAGAAGACAGGCTTGTCTACACCCAGGCTCTGCCTCGTGGGTCCTGGATGGTTAATAGTCTGACAAAAAAAAAAGATTGGTCCCCCTGCGATGAACCCCACAGCCATGGCAGAGCCTGGCAAGCTACCCGTGGTTTATGCGGTATTTGATATGCCATAAACAGCAACAATAATGGACCCCATTCCCAATGAATAGAGATGTTACTGGATCCTACACTAGCAAATCAATGAACAATGGGAAAAGAAGTGACAATTGACATTTAAAAATAGATAGTGGCACAATTGTGAATGGAATTGTTTCCCTTAATATCCCTTTCTTCTCTTTCGTTATTTGTATATAGGAAAGCCATCGACTTTTGGGTGTTGATTTTGTATCCTGACACTCTACTATATGTGTCTATTGTTTCTAGGAGTTTTTTTGGAGAGAGTTTAGGGTTCTCTAGGTATAATATTATGTCATCTGCAAGTAATGATAGCTTGACTTCATCCTTGCCTATCTGGATGCCCTTGATGTCATTTTCTTCTCTGATTGCTATGGCAAGTACTTCCAGTACTATATTGAATAAAAGAGGTGAGAGTGGGCAACCTTGTCTTAGGAATCAACCTACCCAAGTGTGTAAAAGGACCTGTACAAAGAAAACTACAAGACATTGCTCCAAGAGATAAAAGAGGACACAAGGAAATCGAAACATATTCCCTGCTCATGGATGGGGAGAATCAGCATTGTCAAAATGGTAATACTCCCTAGAGCTCTGTACAGATTCAATGCAGTCCCTATAAGGATACCCATGACATTCTTCAAAGAAATTGACCAAACACTCCTAAAATTTGTGTGGAACAATAAACCCCCAAGGATAGCTAAAGCAATCCTCGGAAAAAGAAGAGGGGAGGCATCACCTTTCCCAACTTCAAACTGTACTACAAGGCAGTAGTAATTAAAACAGCAGAGTATTGGAATAAAAACAGACCTGTGGGGGGCGGGCGATAGCCCAGCGGGTAGGGCGCTTGCCTTGCACGCGGCCAGCCCATGCTGGCCGGGTTCGATCCTCGGCATCCCATATGGTCCCCGAGCATCACCAGGAGTGACTCCTGAGTGCAGAAAAAAACCACGAGCAGAAAAAAAAAAAAAAAAAAAACAGACCTGTGGACCTATGGAATAGAATTGAGTATTCTGACACCAACCAACCTCAAACACACGATCATTTAATCTTTGATAAAGGTGCAACGAGTCTAAAATTAAGTAAAGAAAGCCTCTTCAACAAGTGGTGCTGGGAAAACTGGGGAGCAACATGTAAAAAATAAATTTGGACCTGTGTCTAACACCATGCACAGAAATCAGATCAAAATGGATTAAAGATCTCAATATCAGACTTGAATCCATAAAGTACATTGAAGAAAATATAGGAAAACCCTCCACGACATTGAAGCTAAAGGCATCTTCAAAGGTGAAACATCACTAACAAAGCAACTAGAAGAAAAGATAAACATATGGGACTACATGAAACTAAAAAGCTTCTGCACCTCAAAAGAAACAGTGACTAAGATACAAAAGCAGTCCACAGAATGGGAAAAGAATATTCACCCAATACCCATCTGATAAGGGGTTAATATCCAGGATATATCAGGCACTGGTAGAACTTTACAAGAAGAAAACAAACAACCCCATCAAAAAATGGGGAGAAGAAATGAACAGAAACTTCAGCAAGGAAGAAATTCGAATGGCCAAAAAAACATATGAAAAAATGCTCATCATCACTAATCATCAGAGAGATGCAAATCAAAACAACAATGAGATACCACTTTACACCACAGAGACTGGCACATATTCAAAAGAGCAAGAACAACAAGTGCTGGCGTGGGTGTGGGGAAAAGGGGACACTCATCCATTGTTGGTGGGAATGCCGGCTGGTACAGCCTTTCTGGAAAACAATATGGACTTTCCTCCAAAGACTAGAAATTGAACTCCCATTTGACCCAGCCATACCACTCCTGGGAATCTACTCTGGGAAACCAAAAGTACGCAGCGGAAACACCATCCCTACTTTTATGTTCATAGCAGCATTATTCACAATAGCCAGAATCTGGAAGCAACCAGAGTGCCCGAAAATCGATGATTGGATAAAAAAGCTTTGGTACATCTACACAATGGAATACTATGCAGCTGTTAGGAAAAATGAAGTTATAAAATTTGCCTATAAATGGATGGAGATGGAGAAGATTATGTTGAGCGAAATTAGCCAGAAGGAGAGAGACAGATACAGAATGACTGCATTTATTTGCATGGCATAAATATATATGTACATATTATGATACCAATATCCAAGGTCAAGTGAAACATATATCAGGAGGTCTTGTCAAAGGTGGAAATTATCACAAAGGTGTGGGAGTCAGAGGGTAGGTAAGACAGAAAATGGAACAGTGTGCTAATAATTGTCGAGGGTACTAATGCCAACCTAGAACTGAGCATTAAATAGAGGCAAAAGGATACACATGACAACCTTTTAATGTATGTTGTGTAATCCATACTCTGGAAGGGAAGGAAAAGAGAAAGAGAGAGAAAGGGAAAGAAATAAAGAACCTGCCATGGAGGTGGGCTGTGGAAGAGGGAGGGAACTGGGGACGTTAGTGATGGGAGATGGGCACTGGTGGAGGGACGGGTGCTGGAACACTGTATGACCAAAACCCAAATATGAACTTTTTAATTGTATATCTTTGTAATTGTAAAAATAAAAAAAAATTAAAAAATAAAATAAAAATAGATAGTATCGTAATTTAAAATAATTTAATTAAATTTGTATTTTTAAATATCAATACAGTAGATGTGCAAATACCTGCATTTCTTAGCATTGAAATGAAGAAAATTATCAGTGACAATTTCTCACAAATTTAAAACTGCTAAATAAAATTACTTTTGGATATGCAATCCGGTTCTTAATTCTTTTCTTTTGTACTGCAAGCTGAGTTTCTGACTTGTATGCCTTTTTGGTAGAACTAAGGAACAAAATAATGGAAGATCCTTAAAAAAATATGTATCTGGAATATTTCTGATGTTAAGACAGACACAATGTGAATTTGAAAAGCTCAGAATTATACATAAATTGACTTTTAAAATCAATATTTTAAAGAGCATGTAAGATTAAAAACTAGGAATAATATTTGATTCTTTAATATTTTTATTTATTGCATTCCACTTACCAAATGATTATTTCCTATGATTTTAATTGTTAAACTTTGCCAGACTACTTTCTCATTATATTTAGTATTACTGCTCATGATTTATGTAAACCAGAGTTGTCAATGAGAATTTTAAAGATTACTTATAATTCATGCTTTTTATCATTTCAGAGGTCTCTATGGAGATCCATGTGAGTGTGAGGATAATATCAAGGAGTTAGAAATCCTATCCTATACAAAAAGTAATATACAAGAAGTCAGAAACTATATATACACATATTTCTGATAATTTTAGATATTGTTTCCTCAACAAAATATGAACAAACTGACTATGACAACAATTAAGAAGGATAATTCCATGACCAATTATAGTTTATTTCAGGAATGCAAGTTTGATCCCGTAAAAATTTTGTAAAACAGAATGCTACTATAATAATTAACAAAACCACATTATCAAAGTAATGATTTTTTTAAAAAATGCAAACTTTAGCTATTTCATGTTTATAAGAACATTACAAACAATAACAGCAAAACTAGAAAAATAAAGGCATGTTCTAAATATGAATAAGGGGAACTAGCAACAGTCACATTTGTATCTTAACAGTTAAATATAAAACTACATTCTTTGTAGGGTATGCAACAAAGTGTTGTACATTTTTTCCACTTTTATTTAAAATATAACAGTTTTTTAGTGTAATCTTTCATGAAACATACATAAAAGTCATTAATAAAAAATGTCAATTTTGGAACTCCGGTCTTTACCTGACATTACATGTTCTCCCAGGCACATCTTACAGACATTCCCAGAACACTCAGACTGAAGAAGTCCCTGACCTCTGGAAGGAGATGTGCAAACCAATAGGAATTTAAAGAGAAAAAGAAAACAAATAAAGTTATTTACTTTTATCAATAAAATTATATTTTACATAGACATCTTTAAGATCTGCTAGACTTAATAGCTACTAATCAATTCAGTAGTAATACATAATTTACTTTATGTAATGTTTGCATTACATAAAGTAAATTAGAAAGATATTTTAGATTATCTCCTTTGACAATAAAATGTAAATATTAAATTTAGAAGGAATAAATATACAGAGCATCAAACTATAAAAATATTACGTATAAGGGTAGCAATCGGTAGAGGACTCCAACACCAGAAACTACAAAACAACATTGGAAAAATATGTAAAATTGAATTGATAGTCTTTCGGTATTTATGAAAAGAAAAAGTCATTATTATTAAAAAATACTAAAACAGTGTTAAAGTCCTAACTTTCTTAAAAATCTAAACTGCATTGTTGGATAACTTGCATACATGTTAGCCTTGAGTGTTTCTTTTTCTTTCTTTTCTTTTTTTTTCCTTTTTGGGTCACACCTGGCAATGCTCAGGGATTACTCTTGGCTCTGAACTCAGGAATTACTCCTGCCAGTGCTCAGGGCACCATATGGGACGCCAGGTATGGAACCCAGTTCTGCTGCGTGCAAGGCAAACACCCTACCTGCTGGACTATCACTCCAGCCCAAGTCTTGAGTTTTTGCGCTGTTAGTGAGGAGGGATTTTTTCTTCTCCCTATAAGCTTTTCACATATGTTTAGGCCAAAGCGATTTGTTTCTTCTATAAACACAAAAAAGATGAGTAGGCAGCTCAGTGTTGCGGTATCTGTACTTTAAGTTATTTACCGCTGGGCTTCTGGAATATGTTCCTCCTATAAATCCCAGGACCACTTAGATTTAATCTAATTCCTCATTCCCTCTATAGAGGTGTCCTCTATGAGGGATGGGATGGTACCAGGAAAAGAGCCAGCCCATCCTGGAAATAAGAATACTCTTAGACTAAACCTTCTCTGATCCAAAGATTACATTAATGTCAGAACACCTTGCCTCACCTTAGATATGCCTTGAATGGTATTGCAGTGGAGTAGAGCATAAAGACAGCAAAGAAAGGCTGTTGTCATTGGACTCTGAGGGACATGAAATGAGCAGTCTGGCAAGGGAGCATAGTTGGATCATATTACATGATATCCCCATGAAATATCACCCTACATATATAATCTCAGGTGTGGTTATATATTCCTGACCCTCTTTACTGTGTTTATATAAGAATACTAGATATATTATAGACATGATTGTTTACCAGCCTGGGAGCAAGAAGAGCAGTTCTCTACATTAGCATCTCAAGACTGGGAAGCAATGTGGTCCCCCTGAGGACTTTGTAAGAGGAAACCAGTTGGTATCTCAAAAGTAAGTTTTGCTTTGGTTATGCCCTCCTCCCAGCCTCTGGAGAAGTTTTAGCCTATTGCAGCTTGAGGTTGGTGTGTGAGGGAGTCAGTGTGAGTCTGTAAGCCGGTGTGGTATATATAAGACAGTGTGTGTAGCACTTTGTGTGGAGTAAAAATTTGAAGAAGTAAAGCTCTGGATGTGTACTGGCTAGAAGGGATAGTAATGAACTCCAAGTATGACTAGGGAACACGACTGACCTCAAAACCGTTGGAAACCCCAAACAGCCCTGACACATTTTTACTATTTTGTAAAAACTGGCAAATTGATTCTAAAATTCATACATGAGTGAAAGAATAGAATATTGAACACACACTTGATTAAGAAAATAATAAATATTGAAGGATTCATTGTTCACAATTTGAAAACATACTATGAAGCAATAATAATCAAACCATATAATATTGTCAAAAATAGATGCATCGAACCAGGGATAGGATTAGAAATAGCAATAAAGCTTTTTATTTTAATCAACTAATTTTTAGAGAAAATGTTTCTCACACTAATTCATACACCTGAATATGTGTTTGTGAAATAGATCCATTTTATCCATTCCTTTATGGGCTCCTTAGAGCACTGAGGTAGCAGTATCTCTTGAACACTTGTGATATAGCCCCCAAATTAATAAATTAATTAAATAAGGTCAGATCAGGTTAAAGCACTTCAAATGACTATAGATATGATTTACAAAGTACATAACTCTTAGAAATAGCAGTATATCTAATGAACTTTAATTATATAGCAGTTACTTATAACCAAAATCATTATAACAAAAGACAAATAAGGTAAACTGAATGTCATCCAAATTGAAAACATTTACTTTCTAAATTATGTGGTTTCAAAAAAGTAAAAAGAAATTATAAGAAAGCACATGGTATTTTCAAACATTTATCAATCTGGAATTATTATGTAAAATGTATAAAAATGCTCAAACAATTTTTAAAGGAAAAATTCATATGATATAAAATACTAATAATATTGGACCAGAAGTTCAATAACCATTACCCAAGGTAGACATTTAAATATTATATAAATATGTTAACTGTTCAACATTATTTGTCATTAGGAAAATGCAAGTCAAAATAATAGTATGATACTACCCATTTCCAATCCACTTCGAATCTAAATTAAAAAATGGGACACTACAAGTGCTGTGTGAATGTGAAGATACATGAACCTTCACGTTGCTGGATATATAAAAAAAGATAAAATATCATTGGCATTTGGTTTTTCATTTCTCGATATCGGATTAGCATTTTATTGACCAAATTTACCCCTAAACATTTACTAAAGATAAATGAGAGTTAATAGCCACACAAATTCTTTCTATAAATGTTTATAAATATCATTACATGAATAATCATATCATGAAGTCAAAAAAAAAAGCAACCTTAGTACTCAAATAAGTGAAAGGGAAAATAATATGCAGTTTCCACACAAGATGTTTCAATAAAAAGGGATAAAGCACTAGGATAAACTACAGCACAAAAGAGAAAACATTTTATGTCAATCAAAATATGTTAATTAAAAACATTTGGGGCTGGAGCCATAGTCCAGCGGTAGGGCCTTTTGCCTTGCACGTGACCAGCCTGTGCCAGCCTGGGTTCGATCCCTCATCATCCAGAGGCTTCCTGAGCACCGCTGAGTGCAGAGCCAGGAGTAACCCCTGAGCATCGCTGGGTGTGACCCAAAAAAGCAAAAAAAAAATTATAATAATAAAAATAAAAACATTTTTAACTTAGGTAGCAATCCAGTCATAGTAAGATGTACTCATATTTTGAGGAAAATAGTTCAAAAATTGCATAATCATGAAATAATTAAATATGCTAAAAGCCACTGTAAATTTGAATTTAATCTTTATTTTTATTTTTTTTTCTGCTTTTTTGGGTCACACCCGGCAATGCTCAGGGGCTACTCCTGGCTCTGCGCTGAGGAATCACTCCTGGCGGTGCTCAGGGGACCATGGGATGCCGGGATTGAACCCTGGCGGCATGGGCCAGCCACGGCAAGGCAAATGCCCTACCCGCTGGGCTATCGCTCCGGCCCTTGAATATAATCTTTAAATTGTGATGTTCATAGTACATAAGTTATAGTTCATAAGTATCACTGTATCACTGTCTTCCCTTTCATCATCGATTTGCTCGGCGCGGCCCCAGTAACATCTCCATATGTCCTGTCTCATGCTAGTAGAGCCCAAGGCATCTGCTTGCTCCAGGAACATAAAGAGCCTCAATCCATTCTGGAATGAGGTCTATAATTGTTACTGGCATTTGGCATATATATCAAATATAACACGGGTAGCTTGCCAGGCTCTGCCGTGCAGGTAGCATACTCTTGTAGGCATCTCTAAGTCCAGCATTTTTTTGATGAACCGCGCGGCCATAGGCTGGTCTTCTGGGTGGAGGTCTGATGAGAAAAAAGTCCGGATGTGGAAAATGGAGGCCCTCATGGAGTGGGGGTGTCGTCTGGCTTGTTGCGAGGCTCTGCTGGGGTGGTGGACCAGGGCTAGAACCCACCATCCCTCCCGGTGCCTCGTGAGTGGCTGGTCACAGGGAGAGCCAGTAGCAGCTCTGCCCCATGTCTGTGAGTCTCATTTTACTAATTATATTGAATACTTATGAACTATATAGAACTATACTTATCTATATAGTTCATAAGTATTCAATATAATTAGTAAAAAGTTCCCTGAGAAAAATTTATTGATCTCATATTTTTCATTTCAAGTGAACACTCATATGGGTTAAGCAAGTAACAAAACAAATTTAGAAAAAAATTATATTAGTTATAGTTTTTATTTAAGATATCACTATATCCTTGAGGAAAGAAATTGAAATTAGGGTTTCATTGCACTATCTTTGATGGTTTCTATATTGCCTATTGTAATATATTAATTGATTGCTGATCATTTTTCAAAGAACAGAAAGTCATACTGCAATCGTGTCAGGGAAAATTTGAGACTATAAAGCAGTCTGAAATCACAGATGATGTTTAGTCTACTGTTTATAAGTCATCAGAAGCAGCATAATAAGTTGGGTTATTGAAATAGTTACTTTTACAATAGCAATGTAATATTTAATATGACTTTATTGCACATCTAACTTATGACTTGGTCAAAGCAATTGTCTCCTTTAGTTTAATACACACTAGATATTACATAAAAGCAATTAGCATTCTGAGATGATTGATTCCCCAAACAGTATTTAAAGACCAAAAGTTGAAAGCATCCTTGAAAAGGAATATATATATATATATATATATATATATATATATATATAAAAATAAAGGAAAGTATTGCTTGCAAACCATAGCTATTTTTTTTTTCCCTCTATCATACAGCTAATCTGCAGCTCTCTGCTTGTTTCCCACTATCATGTGTATCACTTGTCAGCAAGATCTGCAAATTACCCTCCAACTATTCAATTCACATCTTGTAGTGCTTAATGTCTGTCTTTTTTGTCTCTTCTGTACATTAGTTTCTGCCAAATGTTTTCTTTGAAGGGAGAACAAAATAAATTCTGGTCACTAAGAAAGGCCAGACCTAATTCCATCTTCAAAATATTAAAGTGATGAAATAGCATTTTACTCCTTTTGGGTCATAGTTATGGAAGAGAGTGGAAACATTTTGAGTTCACATAAACAATCTCATGAACTGCACAGAGAAAGAAGCCAGAGTAAAAGCATTGGTTCTGGTATTCTTAAAAGTAGAGTTACACCTTCCAAAACTCTAGTTGGGATCAGAATCAAAATTTTCCTAGCAAAGATTGTTTTATTTTTTTTCAAGAATTGGATTCCAATGAAAATTAATTAGAATCATCTTTGAAGTGTTCTTTAATCCACTATCACACTCATCACACAATATTTTGATGGATACAGAACCAGTTAATCATAAACAGATGAATTACATTTTTAACATAGTGATTATGATTGTTAAAACAGATGATAGTTTCCTACTACTTGCTATTATGAATATTAAAGTAGAAAAAAGTGACAGCAAATTATCAGCTGTAATAAAATTATCCCTGGTCTGACTGTCCTTTTTTGAGTATGTCAAGTCTGAATGTTGAAGAGACTCTTCTGACTTTTGACTGATTAGTTTCCCAATATTGCTCTTTCAGTTACTTCTTCCCTAAATAGCTGTCAGAAATTTCATTGATACTGGCACAGTTGGTTACTTCCAAGAATGGATGTTCATGGTGACTATTTCTAAGAAAAAATTGTGAGCTTTCAGTCCGACCCATTGATTTCAGGTTAGAGGGAGAATATAGGAGGAAACACACTCTATCACAAACGGAATTATTTTAATTCAATAGAATTTATAACTCATCATTTGTTCTTGCTATTAACTTGTTTCATTAATGTTTTAAGCCCCAAGAGAAACTCTTAACCCTTTCTTTTCTGCCTCACTGTCTTAGTCATGTAGCCATCTTTCCACAGGTAAAAATGATGTGTAGTAAATTTTTTTTTGTTTTATCTCCTCTAGGGAAATGAGGGGTAGGGCGAGGAAAAGGGGTAGAGTGAGGAAGAGAGAAGAGAGGATCAGATCAGACGAAGGGAGCATGATTAACAAGATGGAATAACTGGGAGGAGGGGGGTGAGTGATTTTGACTGAGAGACAAATCAGTCATTGGAGGTGTCAAAGAGAGAGAGGACAGCTGGATAGCAGAGAAGTGCACAGATAGCGCTATCTCATTAGAGTTTATTAACTGCAAGGAAACGGAGCGTGAGAGAAAGGCAAGGCTCTGTGCAGAGAGGAAGCCCTTCATTTATTATGTGGAAGGGTAGGCTTTCAGTGTTCCTAACTGTTCCTTACTCTCTTCACTCCTCTTTCAGTCCCACAGATTTTACTTACTGCTGGTTTGCATACATTTTAAGACTCAGTGAGTAGTTTTAATGTTCTTTGTGGATAAAACTAACAATGCCATATGGAGAAAGAAGAAAGCAATCTCACTTTTCAGTGATTCTAATACTTTTATATTGATGATATGGAGTTCATGACAGTAATAGTGTTCAATCAAAAATAACTATCCAAGTACTTCTGGTATTCCCCTGTATGGGAGAAGCCCAGAGAAATAGATCCATCTTTCTGAGCTTATTAGAAGGCACTATAAGTAGCTCTAATAATTTAAGGAGCAATGTAAGTCCTCTCTCTTTAGATTTTTGTAATCCCTCTTAGGAAGATCTATGGTAATTTATCCTCAATTTCTTTTTTTTTCCTTTAGAAAAGGGAGATTTTTGGATGGTTTCAAGAAGTAGGGCATTTTTACTTGGAAGAAAGTATGTATTACATAAAAAAATGGAGAATATTTGGTGAAACGATGGGGTTTCAGATGAAACTGATTCCATTTGTGTCTTTAAGTGATATTTTGTAGAGGAAAAAAAATCAACTATTGTTACTTCATTTGGCAGATGTAGAACCATAGGTTGAAGGTGTTGAAGAATCTTGGGAGCATAGAGAATTTTCCAAAGGGAAAACAAGCAATTTTTGGTTATGGGTAGTAAAATAAAACAGAGGCGTGACACTTCCTTAATATCCCACCATTAGAATTGAGAAAGGCCTTATCCCGGGAAGAAAGGTCACCTATTCCTATTCCAGAGGCTCCTCCCTTTCATCCTCTTCAGTTACAACTCATATGAGAGAGCGATTTCCCAATAAGAAATCTGCTTTAATCAGAAATTTCCAAAGTATTTTAATTCACAAGAAAATAATTTTCTGATTTGACTTAAAATTTTGTACAAATTTAACGAACTGATTTATAAAATGACACAAAATAAACCACCATCCATAAGAACCATACTAGGGAAAACAATCAATCACCTTATCCAAGATTTTAGACACGTTTCTGTCCTGGGCTATATACTTTGGGAAAAAAAAGGCAAATCTCTATTTTTAGGAGTAGCCAAACAGAGTATCTTTTCTGTTGATGTTCTAAAGTCTAGAGTTTAAAGTTCCAAAGTTAGTATATATGTAGAATATCATTTGCAAAAAAAAAAAAAATAAAAATAGAATTAATTACATTTATTATTTTTAAAATTTATTTTAATAGGAAGAAATATATTTTAAATACCAATGATTTTCTTTTCTAAAAGATATTACCTAGTTACATATTAATGTCTGCAGCTTACTAATTTACTTAGATTTCATAATAAGATGCACAGTATAAATTTTTACTAATATATTATGATTTGCAAAGTTATTTTTATTAACTTGCTATGTAATCAACGATATCATAGTTAAACATCTTATATAATACATCAGAAAAAATATGGCAGAAGATAGAGCAATGGAAAAGCAAGTAGGGCATTTGCTCTGCACTAAACAGATCCAAGTTTGATCCCTGGGGCAGTGTGTATACCTCAAGTCTCACCTATTGTGATCCATCCTTCAGTGCAGAGCCAGGAGTAAACCCTGATTTTGTAAGCAAGGCTCAAAACAAACAAACAAGCAAAAAATAACTAAAAAGAAAATAATAATGTTTTTAGTTTATGATATATATGAAAGTTACCTGTGTAATACATAGGTATCATCTGGTTGCTTTCATGATTCCAAACATAGGAGTATTGAGAGCTAAAAGAATCATAAGTAATATAAAACTTTATATTGACCACTAAAGTGTAAAATGCTAGAAGATCTAAAATATAAGTAGTTTTATAATGTGATCAATTTGAAGAGCTATAAATCTAAAAATATTTCTCATTGCGATACAAAAGTCACAAATAGTAACAGAATGTAATCTATATATATACTTATATATACCTATATATGCATTATATATAATGCATATACATATGCATTAGGGAACTATACCACTGCCTAAATTGTACAGAATAAATTGGTTTTACTCAGTAAATCTAATAGAATGTGAAAAAAAATAGCCAGAAACATTTTAGTATGAGAGTCCCAGGCTTACTGTTGACTTGTACTGAGATTCTGCTTAATCAAACTTAATATTTCATGAATACAAATTTTCATGGCATCAAAAATCATTAAAAAGGGTCACATGAAGAAAATAAAGGAAGATTGATTTTCTCATATTACTATTTTGAGTATCCAAAGACATCACATATTTCAAAGCTAACATAGGAAGTGTCATTAATTATAAACTACGCTTCATCATCACTAACTAAATTTATTTATGTATTCTATTGAGTCACCATGCCATACAGTTAGAGGGCTGTTCATGATTGGGTTTCAATCGCAAAATGTCTGGCACCCATCCCTCCACCAGTGCACATTCCCCACTACTATGTTTCCCTTTACCTTCCTGCCACCTACTACCACCCACCTCCCAGCCTGTCTCTAGGGCAACCTCTTTCCTTCCTTCTCCCTAACTTTTTCTTCCCTCTCAGCATTATGGATTGCAATACAGATACCGAGAGATTACCATATTTGTCCCTTACCTATTCTGCACTCTTAGTCATAGTGGACCCTTCCCTATTCCAATTGCCTTTTTTTCTAAGTAAATCAGATTTTTATTATGAAAGTTTTAGGAAGAGTAAGGAGGAGCGAAAGTGAGTGAGAGAGAGAGAGAGAGAGTGAGAGAGAGAGAGAGAGAGAGAAAACACATCTCAAGAGGGGAGACGCAGGTGACATCTGTGCTCGACCACGTGGACTCAGGCAGCACATGGGCTCAGGCAGCATATGTGCCCCAACTGCCTTTACAAAGAGGTTTACACAAGCTTCCAATGGTGGACCAAACCTCCTGGCCTTTTTTTCTTTTACTGTCCTTGGATATTGGTTTCATATTATGTGCTTTACACCCCACAAATGAGAGCAATCATTCTGTGCCTGTCCCTGTCCTTCTGAATCATTTCCATTTAGCATGATACTTTACATGCTGATTCATTTATAAGAAAATTTCATGACTTTGTTCTTTTTAACAGTTGCATATTATTCTATTACGTAGATGTACCATAGTTTCTTTAAACAGTCATCTGTTCTCAGGCACTCGGGTTATTTCCAGATTCTGGATATTGTGAATAGTGCTACAATAAACAAAGAAGTGCAGATGATCATTCTGCTGTGTGCTTTTGAGGCTTCTGGGCATACTTCCAGAAGTGCTATTGCCATGTCCTATGGCAGTTTATTTTCTAGTTGTTTGAGGAATGCTCACACTGTTCTCCAAACAGGCTGGACCAGTCACATTCCCACGAACAATGGAGGAGAGTCTGTTTCTCTTCCATCCATTGGATGCATGACAGTCTCTATAGTGTGAGATAATATCTCTTTGTTAGTTTGATTTGCATCTCCTTGATGATTAGCAATGTAGAACATTTTCTAATATGCCTTTTGTTCATTTGCATTGTTTCCTAGAGAGAGTTTCTGTTCATTTCTTCTCCACATTAAAATTTTCAATTAATTTTATTATATCACAATGAGTTGGACAATTGAAAAACTGTTCATGATTAAATTTAAGTCATACAATGTTGCAGCACCCATTTCTCTTCCGGTTTTTGGATGGGGTCAGATTTTTTTCTTGTAAAGTTATGCCAGTGCTTTATATAAATTGACTATTAACTCCTTAGTGAGATGATTATTGGGTAGATACCCTTTCACAATCTGTGAACAGTATTTGTATTTTGGGCACTGTTTCTTTTGAGGAGCACATGCTTCTTAGTTTCAAGTATTCCCATTTATTTATCTTTGCTTCCGCTTGTTTGGTTAGTGGATGACGCCTTTAATCTTTGAAGAGCCCATAATCTTTGAAGATGCATTTAGTGCCAATGTCAAGTAGAGTTTGCCCATATTTTCCTCCAAACACCTATGGATTAAGGTCTGATACTGTGGTCTTTAAATCATGTTGATTAGACTTTTTGTGCCTGGAGTTAAAGAGAGGTGCAATTTCTTTTTCTTACATATAGCTGCCCAGTTTTCTCAAAATTGTTTGTTGAAGAGACTTTCCTTGCTTCACTTCACATTTCTTGCTCATTTAAGGAAGAATAGGTGATCATATATTTGAGGATCAGTAATAGAATATTTGACTCTCTTCAACCATTCTGTGTGTCTGTCTTTATTCTAATACCATGCTGTTTTAATTATGACTTATTTATAGTATATTTTATAGTGTAGTATACTTTATAGTATGATATCATTGAATCTATATAATGCTTTGGAATGATGTTTGTGATTTTGACATTGTTGATCCTCATAATCAATGAACAGGGATTGTGTTTCCACTTATTTGTGTCCACTTTTTTTTATTTCTTGGAATAGTATTTGTAATTTTATTTATATAAGTCCTTCACCTCTTGAGTTAAACTTATTCTGAAGCACTGGATTTTCTGAGGCAAAACTGTGAATCGTGTTATATTTAGAATCTCTCTTCTCTTTCATTGTAGAGAGGAAAGCAATGGACATTTGACTTTTTAGTATTATAAGACAATTTTTTCTTGAGATTTTTGATGGATTCTTTGCAATTTTTATTTTAAAAAGTTTGGCACATTTTGATAATTAAATACATTAATATCATAAATTCTACAAATATTGTAACTCAATTATGAGAGATAAAATTAATTTTTTTACAGTAACACAGAAGACTAAAACTGTAACAACGTCTTGAAATAACCTCATACCAAGGCTGTGTCTCCATGGTGAAATACAAAAATTTACTCTAATTTTCCCTAAGGAAATAATTTTTGATCATCCTATTAGCAATGGGTTGATAACAAATAATATAAAATAAATAATTTTGTGTTTGACATGTAGATGGCCTGAGGTGTGGTGGGCAATTTGGAGACAATAATAGAAGAAAGGTGATAGTGGTGTGGGATTGATGTTGGAATATTTAATTCCTATAGCAATTCATCAGGAACAACTTTTCAAACCACAGTGTTTATCTAAAGTGTATGAGTAAATATATGCTTAAGCAGGCCTTACCTATTTCATGTAAATTCTAAAATATTATTAGCAAAGAATTTATAAGTTTTACTAATGACAGGTAATGCATGATCATTAACACAATTAAACTAAAGTATAAATAAAATTTAAAGCAACATGATTAAATTTACGGGCTAGAAAGCATACTATGTAAGTGAAAATAAGCATTTTATTATATTTCATTAAAGGGCTTTGTTTTTCTTTATATAGGTTGAAAGCATAAAGCAAGCATAAATTCATTCTTGTTGATTAATTTTCTGATCATTCTTTTGCCATTTCTAAAGAGTAGTTAGAAAAAGAACATATATATATATATGTTTAAGTATATATATTTAAATATATGTTTAAGACATCTACTTAAGAAATGAGGTATATTTTGTGGCAAAATGCATATATCAATAAAACAGAAATGAATGATTTTATTCTTTTTTAATGTAATTGGGCCCTCTTTCAGAATGTTGTATAACTTCTCTTGTAAAGTTACAGCATTGAGAGTTCTGTGATTGTAAGAAAAATGTTATTATTAAATTATTAAATTTTTTAAGAAAAATTATCCCACTTATTTGGTTTTGGAATAATATTGAGGTTCATTATCTTGATAGAATTTTAGGAATCCCCATTAAAGAAAAATCTCGATGATTGTCCATACATTTTAATAGAATTTGTTCTGCATTTTTGTCTTAACAACCATAAAAATTGCATCATTATTTTTATTTCTTGGAACCTTTTAAATAGCAAATTGTTTTTGAGCCTAGTACTTTTCCAGTTCATTGATAACTCAGACAATGAAAAGACGGCAATTATAATATAACTCTTAATTCTCTGGGCTTGCATGACTGACAGGTCCCAGGTGCTCTCAGCCAGAAAGCTGTTCCCTGGTGGAGTGCTGGGTCCAGGGTAGATTTCACAGGCAGTTAGGTTGATGGCTCAACAATTGCTTCCTAGTCTGTCACTTGTCTGCCTGTTGATGGGTTTCAATAGCCTCTCCAGATCCCCTTAGGTGTAATTTTTTTTCTTGACTTCTCTTTGATCCAGAGGTAATGGAGCGTTTTATCAATTTTAGTGAATAGGTCTTGATCAGATTTTTTTTCTCCATAAGATCAACATTCTCAGCTGTTTAGACAGGAAAAGCTGGAAAAGAGGTGAGGCAGAAGACCTCTTACCCTGTAAGCTTTCAAGTTAACTTCATAATGCATTCCAGGTGGCAACGTCCCATAATCATCCATAGTTTTATATAAGCCAGCAATGCCCAGTCAACGGCCATTTATTCCACAGACAAAATTTTAGGAGGTCTGGGATGTTTTGAGTTTAAGTAATCTTACTTATTTGACTCAAATATTTCTGAATTCTCCTTCTGAGTTTTAACAATTACTAATCAAGTAGTACTTATCTATTCAATGATTTACAGGAGATAAGAAAGGGCAAGAGAAAGCTCTAAAAAATTCAGTTTTTGCTATATTAACATATAGAGGTGACGACAAGTTATCCCACCCACATGGCAGAGCCTGGCAAGTTACCCTTGTTGTATTTGACATGCCAAATACCAGTATCAATTATAGACCTGATTCCCATGACTTGATGGAATGGTTTGAGTCTCTTTATGTTCCTGTAGTGGGCATACGCCTTTGAGCTATCTCATGTGACAGGACATATTGAGATGATACTGGTGCACGTTCTAGTAAATTTATGATGTAAGGAAGTCAACTCAAGTCAAGTCAACATATAGAGAAGCCGAGGCAATTTTTTTTGTATGCTGAAATTCAGTTCAGGAGGGAGGGTGTATTTATTTTTTACATAGACACTTATTAGAACACTACATTGGTACCAAACCTAATTATACCTATCACTGGTTCTTTATCAGCATTCAAGAAGCTTTGATCGGGTGGGTGTAGCTTTCGGGCGCAGCCCCTGACTCATGCATGTTTTTGACTCCTTGGTCCGTGTTTCAAGACGGGCACGGCATAGCCTGGCAAGCTACCTGTGTTGTATTTGATATGCCATATACCAGTAACAATTATAGACCTCATTCCCATGACCTGATGAATTGGTTTGAGGCTCTTTGTGTTCCTGGAGCAAGCAGAAGCCCTTGGGCTCTACTAGCATGAGACAGGACATATGGAGATGTTACTGCTGCCTGCTCGAGCCAATCGATGATGCACAGGAAGACAGTGATACAGTGACAGTGAAGCTTTGATTTTGATATGTCTTAGAAAAAAATGGAATAATGAACTGAGTATTACAAGAAAATAATAGATATCTACTTTAAAATATTGGTTAAAAAGTCAGAGCAAAGTCTATGGCAGTTCTTTATGGTGAGGAATTAGTTTAAAACATAAATATAAGAAGTATGTTTATAAAACTAAATGGATGCTTTTGTTAATCTTATTTTAAGTGAATATGTTTTTTTAAGAAGAACCCATTGACATTTTTCTGTAGT
>JAJIBD010014589.1:0-33722 GCA_021461705.1 Cryptotis parvus | reverse complement strand
GAGGATCAAACCTGGGTTGGCCATGTGTAAGGCAAACACCCTACCTGCTGTACTATCGCTCCGACACAAGCTCTTGGGTTCTTGAGACACATGTATGAAAGATTTGCATATGAAACTCAGATGCCTAAGAAGGTAAAGTTTACTGTATGGTTCAAATAGATGAGTCGGGTCCCATCTGTTGTTTTGGGGGCTTACCTAGGGTAAGGAGGAGAAGGTCACAGCCTGAGATAGGAGTCAGCTGCTTTCCTCTCTACCCACTCTGGTCACCTGGGGAAGTACCTGGGGAAGTTGAAGACTCATGAAAGTCTGTGGCGAGCCCCTGCACGGGTCACACCTGACTTTCCCCAGCTCGATGTGATGCTTATCCAGCTGCCTCTGAATCCCTCGTCCTACCCGGTGTGAGACATGACCCCTGCCACCAGGTTTCCCAGGGGCTAGAATTGCTCTTTGCAGGGAAGAAACATCAGTCCTAAATGTCTCCCTCCTCCCCCAGTTTCCAGGAACATAGCCTTCTCTCACAGAAAAGAATTTTAGGAGGAGGCAAAGAGCAAAATACAAACTTTTTTTTTATTGAGACAGTCGCCCATGGAGAGATGCATTCAAGCGAGAACAGAGCCCTTCTCCAGGAGGCAGGGCTGAGAACACACATTGCAGATCAAGATGGAGCACACAGGCCACCCCAGAAAGGGGAAGCAGCTTGACTTTGCAGAATTGGTTTCATTGGTTTTCTCACAAAGTGTCTGTATGTGGAAGTAAGAACTGTTGCTAGGGCATTGTCAAGGGAAGAGCTTAGGAACTTTTGGTGTTTCCTTTCATGTTTATTGTTTTCTTTTTCCTGTGGGTGGGGGGCAAATCTGTCAGCGTTCAGGGCTTACCCCTGGGTCTCTCTGTTCAGAAATCACTTCATGATTAATAATTGATTAGAACAGTTTGTAATCCTGTGGGGAGTCCGAATGTGGAAAATGGTGGCCCCTCACGGTGTGGGTGTTCCTCTGGCTTCTTGGGAGGCTCTGCTGGGGTGGTGGGCCACCCCACTCATCAGAGCTCCACCCAGCAGAAGAGCTGATCACAAGCTCCGGCTCATCAGTGACCCACCCTGCAGCAGTCTTTTTTCAAGCCCAGCCCAGGTATGCTGATCCAGAGACTCACATACATGGGGCAGAGCTGCTACAGGCTCTTCCTGTGCCCAACTGATCACGAGGAGCCCGGGAGGGAAGGCGGGTTCTAGCCCTGGCCCGCCACCCCAGCAGAGCCTGGCAAGAAGCCAGAGGAACCCCCACACCATGAGGGCTGCCATTTTCCACATCCGGACTCCACACTCGTCAGAGTTCCACTCAGCAAATGAGCTGATCACAAGCCCAGTTCATCAATAAATGCTCGAGATTAGAAGTGACTACAAGAGTATCCCACCCGCATGGCAGAGCCTGGAAAGCTACCCGTGTCATATTTAGATATGCCAAATACCAGTAGCAATTATAGACCTCATTTCCATGACCTGATGGAATGGTTTGAAGCTCTCTATGTTCCTGGAGTGAGCAGATGGCCTTGGGCTACACTAGTATGTGACAGGACGTATGGAGATGTTACTGGTGCCTGCTCTAGCAAATCAATGATCAACGGGAAGACAAGTGATACAAGTGATACAAGTGTAATCCTGATCTCACAACTGGTGGTGCTTGGGGATAATATCAGATACCTAGGATTAAACCTAGTCAGTAATTCTTAAGGCAAGTGCTCCACCCACTGCATTATCTCTGTGGCTCCATCACCTTCTTGTGACAATGTTTGTGTTGTGTCCAGACATCTCTGTGGTTGTGCTGGCGCTTCTCATCGGGAAAAAGCATTAGACTGGGGCCAGAGAGATAGTACAGTGGGAAGGGCATTTGCCTTGCACGAGGTCAACCTGGGTTAGATCCCCGCATCCCATATGGTCCCCTGACCACCAACAGGAGTAATTCCTGAGTGCAGAGCCAGGAGTAACCCCTGAGCATTGTCGGCTGTGACCTAAAACAACAACAAAAGACATTAGGCTCTAGAGGGTCCTTTCATACATTTATCATTGTCTTTAGATTTGATTGAAGCTTCTTTTCTCTGGGATCCTTCTCTGGGTACTGGCGCTTTTTCTCCAAAGACCTCGGAGTTGGCAGCTCAGAGGGATGAGGTCTTCAGGGGGCTCTCGCTGGGGATTGTGGCCCTGGGGTTCTTACTCCTTGGAGGCCACATGGCCAGTGAGGTCCACCTATTGCTGTAGCCGAACTCATTGTCGTATCAGGAAAATGAGCCCCTTCCCTGGCCCCTATGCTGCAGGATGCTGGAGCCTCCCCTGGGGTTGGTGACCCCATATCTGGGAAATGTTTATTTGATGGTTGAGTTGGCTGTATTGTTTAATTCCTTTCCTATTTGTGAGCATTTTGTTACATACATGCTGATCCTTTCTTATTCCCTCCCTTTTCTTTCCCCTGGGAAAATACAGTGAATAAATAATTCTTGGTACTAAAAGCAGCAGCAGCAGCCTAGGGGCCGATAATAACTTACATTTACTGCTTTTTGCTTTTCTTTACTAACAGAAAAGACAGAACCTAAACCCAGCGCATAAAGCTAAGACACAAGCATGAAAAGATTATTTCCCCAAATCCTCAATTTACAGATAAACCTGAGAGTCAGGTCATGAACGAAAAGACTGAAAGAAGAAGAGGGATGGTGGGCTGGAGCGATAGCCCAGCGGGTAGGGCATTTGCCTTGCACGCGACCGGCCTGTGCAGGCCTGGGTTCGATCCCGGCATCCCATATGGTCCCCGAACATTGCCAGGAGTAATTCCTGAGTGCAGAGCCAGGAGTAACCCCTGAGCATGCGCGGGTGTGACCCAAAAGCAAAAAAAAAAAAAAAAAAAAAGAAGAGGGATGGGGGAATCAGAGAACAGGCCGGAGAGGGGGAGCGAGCGCAGGGGAGAAGGAGAGAGGAAAGAAGAGGGCCAGGGGCTGACGGTACGTTGCTTCATAGCCCTGTTCTTTCCAGAGCTCTCAAACGTGAGGTCTTTAACTTAGTTTGGAATTCTTTTCCTTGGGGCCGGAGCGACAGTACAGTGGACAGGGCACTTGCCTTGCGTGTGGTTGACCTGGGTTCAATATCCACCACTCCGTATGGTTCCCTGATCACAGAACCAAGAGTCAGCCCTGAGCATAGGTGGGTGGGACTCAATATTTTAAAAATCTAAATATATTATTTAAATATATTATTTATATATGTCTAAATATATTATTTAGACAGTGACACAGTGAAATATATTTTTTAAACCAAGGCCATGGAAGACAACTGGTTTATTTGATAAAATCTTTCTCACTGTCTTGGGCTGATTCAAAAATCTCTTTTTTCTAATTGGGTGCAAATGGTCTAATTTAGAGATTTTATAGGATCCCCATAAGCTTTGTTGTTCTTTTACCCTGGTCTTTGAGCTGTCAACTGATTGAATTGGAGCCATGATTTATAGCTATATGATTTGCAGGCATACCCCTTAGAATGAAGCTTCTCACTGTATCACTGTCTTCCTGTTCATAATGATTTGCTCGAGGGGGTACCAGTAACATCTCCATATGTCCTGTCTCATGCAAGTAGAGCCCAAGGGCACCTGCTTGCTCCAGGAACATAAAGAGCCTCAAACCATTCCATCAGGTCATGGGAATGAGGTCTATAATTGTTACTGGTATCTGGCATATCAAATACGACAGGGGTAGCTTGCCAGGCTCTGCCGTGCGGGTAGCATACTCTTGTAGTCATCTCAAAATCCAGCATTTATTGATGAACCGTGCGGCTGCGATAGGCTGGTCTGCTGGGTGGAGTTCTGGCGAGGGTGAAGTCCGGATGTGGAAAATGGAGGTCTTCATGGAGTGGGGGGGTTGTCTGGCTTGTTGTGAGGCTCTGCTGGGGTGGCGGGTCAGGGATAGAACCTGCCATCCCTCCCGGGCTCCTCAGAGCGGCTGGGCACAGTGAGAGCCAGTAGCAGCTCTGCCCCATGTCTGTCTCTTCCCCATCAGGTTGTAGGGGTCCACAAGTGAAGGGAGAGAGCTCTTTTCACTAAAGGTCGGGCTCTCTTTTCCCATCAGGTAGACTTGCAGTGGAGGGAAGTGTGTGTGTGTGTGTGTGTGTGTGTGTGTTTGCTTTATAAAGCAAGCTCAGCTCCATTCAGTTAGAGAATACTCAAGTCAGAAAAGGAAATATGGTCCTGGATTCCCCAAAAGTATTTAATTAGATGAACTTTCCTTTAATGAAAAGAGCTTTCCTTTCACTTTCCTTTAGTGAAAAGAAAAAGCTTTTCTTTTCACTTTCCTTTAGTGAAAAGAGCTCTCTCCCCTCACTTGTGAACCCCTACAACCTGATGGGGGAAAACCATGCTTTTTTCTTCAATGGTGGAACTTTCTTGGACACTGTGGCTTCTTGAAAGCCTGATTGTGGAGAGGGCGGAATATTAGCACAGCGGTAGGACGTTTGCCTTGCAGGCAGCTGATGCAAGTTCCATCCCCAGCATTCCATGTGGCCCTCCAGCCCTGGGTTTTTTTTTCTTTCTAACTCGACCCCCCATTTTTTATTAAGGTGCTGGCATTTATAATACCATTAACTGTACTGTTTAGTATCCTTCCACCCTTCCAATACTGCACCCATCACCAGAGAACCTGCCCCCTCCACTAGGGGAGTCATGATTTATGACCCTAAAGTCCACAGTACTGAAGCCAGTAGACGCTTCAGTGCTTCTCCTGAAGTGCTGAACGGAGGCCCTCCAGGCTGTTTGCTTTGCTTGGGGCCAAACCCAGTGGTGCTCAGGGCTTTCCCCTGCCTCTGTGCTCAGGGTTCACTCCTGGAGGGGCGTGGTGGGATCAGAACCCGGGCCTGCATGCAAGGCAAGTGCCCTACCACCTGAACTGTATCTCTGGCCCCACGGAAGTATTTGGAAATTTCAATTTTGGCTCTAGCAGGGCAGATAGAATGTAAAGGAGTGGCTCCCATGAGAAGTCATCATACCTACAAACCGCAAGCCTTGGTCTATTTTAGCTTTTCCTAACCTCAGAGTCTTTGAAGTGGGGAAGGAGCAAAACTGTAAAATGCTATGTTCAGTTTTAGTTTGGGGGTACTCAGGGGCTTCTCCCAGTGCATTTTTGGTGGTTATGGAAGAACAGGAAGGGCTCCCTGCTCAGGAACCACGCAGTGCTTCGACCCAGATCAACCCAGAGCCCCACACATGAGAGGCAAGTGCTCTCCCACTGAGCTACATTTTGACCCAGACTTTGGCTGTGGCATGTTTCTATTTTTGCCTCTGCTGTTCCCCAGCTCTGGGACTCTGGGTGCCTCATGTAACCCCTTTGGGGCCCCTCATGGCCACATTATCACCAGACTTTGGACTAGATAAAGCTGATCACATGCCCATTCTGGGCTCACGGGGTGGGGTTGAGATTCCCTTTGTGCACACTGGCCCCTGTCCCTAGGCTGGTACGTTTGGTCCCAACGCTTGAGTGGTAACAATCAGCATGCCATTTTCAGCAAGCCGTTGTGGAATTGAGTAAGATGTGTAACCATGCCTTTGTAACCCTGGCAACAATAACCACGGAGTGGCATGTAAAGCTGCCACCATACCACCCACCGGTCCAGAATCCCTGAGGAATGCTATGTACTTCACAGCAAGTGCTGCAAACAGAAGGCACCAGGAGATTGATTCTGTTCTGTTCTTTGATTGTTTGTTTGTGTGCTTTGTTTGGGGGCTACACTTTACCTCTGGCTCCATACTCAGGAATCACTCTTGGAGGTGCTCCAGGGACTATACGGGGTGATGGGGATCGAACTCAGCTTGGTCGTGTGCAAGACAGGCGCCCCATCTACTGTGCTATCTCAGCCCCAGCTTGGCACTTCTTACAATGCCAAGTCCACACCAGAGCCCCCCAGTCAGGCTGATGATGCCTGTCATGAAGTGTGATGGGTGCCAGATGGCACCTTCTTGAGAGCCAGCTTGAAACAGGAAGATGACAGACTCTAGATAAGAGACAAAACGCTATTGGTCCCTGCTTGCCCTACTTGGACTTTACAGGTGGGGAGTTCGGAGTGATAAGTTCAGATTGGCTCTGAGCTGGGGGGAAAGGGCTGGGAGACAGGTCGGAGCACAGCCTGGCATGGGCGCTCAGGTCCCAGCAGCCCCACAAGGCATTAGGCGAACTGTTCCCACCCTAGTAGCCACACCCACGTCCCACTGCCCCCACCGCCATGTAAATTTATCCACTGGCCCTGTTCAGAGACTCATAACTCAACCTCAGCATCACGTAAGCTCACAGCTCAGTTAAATATTCTGGATTTTTTCTTCTTTTTTTAGATCAAAAATAGATAAAGACTTTGAGTTTGGGGGGGTCTTTTTTTTCTCTTCTTTCTTTTCTTCTTTTAAAACATGTTCAAAAACTTTAATCGCCGTGGTTTACATGGTTGTTATAAAGACAGTGGTTTAGGGGCGGGCGATAGCCCAGCGGGTAGGGGCGTTTGCCTTGCCTGCGGCTGGCCTGTGCCAGCCTGGGTTCGATCCCGGCATCCCATATGTCCCCGAGCACCGCCAGGAGTAATTCCTGAGTGCAGAGCCAGGAGTAACCCCTGAGCATTGCCGGGTGTGATCCAAAAGCAAAAAAAAAAAAAAAAAAAAAGACAGTGGTTTTATTTATTTATTTGTTTGTTTGTTTGTTTATGTATTTGATTTTTGGGTCACACCGGGATGCTCAGGGGTTACTCCTGGCTCTGCACTCAGGAATTACTCCTGGCAGTGCTCGGGGGGACCATATGGGATGCTGGGGATTGAACCCAAGCCAGCACAGGCCGGCGGCGTGCAAGGCAAACGCCCTAACCGCTGGGCTATCGCCGGCCCAAGACAGTGGTTTTAGGCATTACCAATTTCACCACCAGTGTGATCTTTCCCTCATTCATTGTCCCTAGTTTCCCTTGCTCCCCGCTCCGGTCTACCCTCTACAGCAGGCACAAAATATTTTATTTAATACTGCTCGTTACAACACAATGGCTAAAGAAGTTATTGAAAAATACTTTAGTGAAAGAAAATTTATGAAAATCGTTCTATCTCACAATGGGGTTATTAAAGTCATTGTCTGAGGGTTTACTAAGCTATTGATAGATGAACCTTCTGTGTTGATTTTGTTTATTAAGTGGAGCAGGTTTCCATGTTGCTTTCCCATCTAATTTGCTGTGATTCAGTACTGTGGACTTTGGAGGTGTCACGCGCGGCTGCGTGTGCGACCACATGCTTCAGAACTCCAGGATCTGGAGAACGAAGCTGATGGGTTTTAGAGGCTTGGCTTGTGTCTTGTTTGAGACTAGTGGTGAAGCTGTAAAGCTGGGTGGTTGTTTAAAGTGATGGCTGTGGGTGTGGCTGCCGGGCGTTCCAGCAGGAAGGTTGCCCACTCCCACTCCAAGAAGACCCCAGAATCCTCTGTCTGAAAGCCAGTGGACCTGGAATTTTCCATTGACTTGGTGCCTCTGCAGGGATTGGTTGTGAAGCAATGAAGTTGGGCAGTTTGCATGGTTTGCATGGCGGTGGCTGTGGAGTATGGGTGCAGCTGCTGGGGCTTTGGCTGGGTGGGGACCGGTCCCCCCCTTCTTGAGGGTGCCTCAGAGTTTTTGGCTGGGAGACCTGTGTATCCACAGGTGGTTTGGCTGGCATTGATTTCAAGATTATGATGAAGCTGGGCCATTGACTGCATGGCGGTAGCTGTGGGATGTTGTTCTTTCTTTTCTCTTTATTGAAGTGGAGGTGGTGGATTGGAGCCATACCTGGAAGTGCTCAGGGCTTATTTCTGGTCTGGTGCTCAGATATCACTCCTGGCAGTGCTTGGGATGCCAAAGGGTCCAACCGGGGCCAATCTCATGCAAGGCAGTCAGGTGCTTTACCCCTGGGCTATGTCTCAAGCCCCTTCATGGTCTTCTTTCATCTTGTTGTTATGACCTTTAACGTCTTCTAAAGTTTCTCCTCTCCTGAGGGGGCATGAAGTCTTCTCGGGGTGGATACTGCCTTCATTTGGTTGCTGCTTCTCCAGAATGGGGTCCAGCATTCCCAGCTGAGACCTCCAGGGCAATCAATCTCAGAGGAGGCCGGCCAGTGCCGCCCTAACCAAGCCCAGGCAGCCACTCCCATACCCCACAGCACCATGCCTGTAGCCAGGCTGCCCAGTTAAATATTCTGGATTTTCTGGAGCAACATCTCAAAAGTCTACAACACTGACATCCCAGAAGTAGCACACCAGATTGGATGGTGACATCCCAGAAGTAGCACACCAGATTGGACAGGATGCAATGGAGAAACCAACCAATCTTGACTATCAAAAACATTAACACAAAAGGCTTAACTCACAACAACAGCTTAGTAAACCTTAGTAAACCAAGGACTTAATGTCCCCATGGTGAGATACAACAATTTTCACAAATTTTCTTCTATGGAAATATATTTTGATCATCCCGTTAGCCATTTAGTGGTGACAAGCAATATAAAGTAAATTACTGTGGGCCTGCTATGGGGCAAGCTTGAGAGGTTTGGAAAAATGGAGAGAGTGGTGGTGGGATTGAGGTTGAAATATGAATGCATGTAACAGAGTGATCAAATAATGCGGGGAAAATAAAACCCCCAAATAAAGTGGGAGGTCCAACCTCCAGCCTTCATGTTTTGGGGATGGCCCTCAGGGATGGTGGAAGAGTAACTTTTTGTTATTTGAGATCATAGCTTGGTTTGATTACTTACCAAATTTCATTGCCAACGTGTTTCCCCTACCTGGTTGTTTGTCTACCTTAAAACCTAACTGGGATTCTTTCTGACAGGGAGTTCCGTGGTCTGCCTGCCTATGCAGTGGGTCACTCCAGAGAGGGACCCTGAATCTTCTGCACGCACCCATCCTTTGAGAACTCCTCTCTCTATCCCCAGGGGGGCTACCACCTCTCCGGACATGCCAGAAAAGATCATCTCCAACAAGGGTCTGGAATTCTGCTTGCAAGACCCCTCGAATGTCCCCACAACAGCCCAGTGAATGGGAGTCGGAGAGAGCAGACGCCTGCTCGGTTCCCTCAAATCAGTGGTGCTCCCGGGGCTGGAGTTCATCATTCCCCAGTGGTGGTCTGCCTCCTTGGAGAGGTGGCTGGAGGCTGTTTGGGAATTCAGGTGTCATTCTGCCAGAAACAAGAGGTGAGGTGGAGGGGGACACACGCCCTCCCACGTGCCTGTCAGGGCCCCAGCACTGGGCCTGGGGCCGGAAGTCCTGAGCAGCCCTTGCCTTCAGGGTCAGGTGACTAAAGGCTTCAACAGAGCAGGTGTGTGGGGGTGGGGGATGCTCCTGCTGCTCTCCGGTGCTTTCCCTGGTTCCCACTTCCGCCTCTGCTCTGGCTGCTACTGCTCCGCTCCAGGCCCTCCTGCCTCCCCTTTAGCCTCTTCCCTTCTTCCCTAGAAACTCTCAACTGAAGCTGCCGCCTCCGTGAACCTCTCTTGGAACCACAGGCCCTTCCCTCCTCTTCTTTCTGTTATAAAAAAATTCAAATGTATAATCACAATATGCCACAGAATATCACTCTCAGGAATGAAATGCTTCCAACACTGGAACTGGCCCATGTGAACATATGTCTTGTGAAAGAGTCCCCGAACAGGATGTATCCCGCTTCATTTTTCTTTTTTGTCAAAGCGTTATGGACATACGGCACCGTCTGAGTTGCGGTGTACAGTTAGCAATTTGATATTTGTCTGCACTGTGACATGGGCACCAAAGCCGGTATGTTTTCCCTCGTTACTGTTTCTTGCACTTGCGATTCAGCCCTGTGTAGCTGTGGGCCCCTTGTCGTATGTTCCCTCCCTATGACTTGCTGCATAGTTGGAAATTTGTACCTCTGCATCCTTTTCACCCGTTACCACCCGGCACCCTCCCTGCGCCTCTGGGAGCCCCCAGTCTGTTCTCTGTATCCATGACTGTTGTGTTTTAGGTTCCACATTTAAGTCAAATCACAGAGAATTGATTTTTTCCTTTTCCTTGGTTTATGGGCCATACCTGGTGGTGCTCAGGGCTGACTCCTGGCTTTGCACTCCGGGATTGCTCCTGGTGGTGCCCAGGGAACCACATGAGTGCTGGGATCAGCTGTGTGCAAGGCAAGTATCTAACACACTGGACTTTCTCTCCAGCCCTGAGAATTTGTCTTCTTCTGTCTGACTTAACTTCACGTTAGGTGCCATGTTCACCTCTGTCCATGGGGTTCCAGGCAGGGAGCAGCTGTCCTTTCTACTGACCATATAGGATGAATTACGCTGTGTACAATTAGGCGCCTCTCAACCATGCTGGGTCAGTAAGGGACTGCTCACCCACAGTGGTCCTTGGAAGTCCGTGACAATCGGTGAGGTGTGTGCTAGGACAGAGAAGCATTTCTCCCCATCTCTCACTTTCCTGTGGCACCCCACCCTCATTCACATCCTGCCGCTTGGCTTCCTAGTCTTGTGCTGTGGCCCATATGGGTAATTTTCACCACTGGTCCCCTTGGAATATTCTGGGGGCCCATGGTCGAGTGGGGGGGTACAAGGCCCCTGGTTAAGAAATGCTGGTCTAAATATAACGTCAATTAATTAGTGCCTGCTAAGGGAGCACAAAGGGGGTTGGGTAGGAACTAGGGTCTTTGATAGCAGTAAGGGCACATTGGTGGTAGGACTGGTGTTGGACTATTGAATACCTGAACAAGTCTGCTGTTAACAACTTTGTAAATCATGATGTTTAAATTAAGTTTAAAAAGATAAAGAAGAAGAAGCTGCCCTGGGGCCACCAGCCATAGCATGAAGAGCCTCACAAGCGGCTGGGGAAGCTGGAACTTCGGCTCGCCCCTGGCCCAGCTGACTATGGGGCCCCGGGAGGGCAGATGGGTTTTGGGGTGGGCCCATCACCTCTGGGGGTCCTGGAAGCAGCCGGATGAGACTTGCCACCACACTAGCCACCATTTTCACTGTCCGGATGCTGGGAAACTGCCTCATGACCAGATTAACAGAGCAAAACCAGTTCGAGCCCAGGTCGCGACTGCCGCAAGCGGCCTAGTGGTCCATTAAAATAGTGGAAACAGTGATGCCTTTTAATGCACTGCATTCCACGATGTGCAGGAAAGTTTGGCGGGAGGGAGAGATAAAGAGGAGAGAAATGACATACAGAACTCTCCAAGTAGTTGAGGTGTGGGAGGCGGGGAGGGAGGTGGGGACATTGGTGATGGGAGATGGGTTTGGGTGGAAGGATGGGTGTTGGAACACTGTAGAACCAAAACTCTACATGAGCATCTTTCAACTGTATGTGTAAAATGGTGTAATAAAATTTGGGGCGGAAAAAATAATAAAATAAAGTAAAATAAAATAAAAAGATAAAAGAAAAGAAATACTTGTCTTCAGCCTCTGGATCTGTGTAACTACACTCCATGGTATTTACATGAAGATGAATGGATGATTAATGAGTTTTTCAATATTTGTCCCCTCATGATCTGGCAATATTTTTATAGGATACTGAATTTTGCATAAGGTTCTTCCCAATTTCTTTCACATTTATACATAGTAAACAGTTATAGACATGTTTTAACTTATATCAGTAAGCCTGGCAAGAAGCCAGAGCAAACCACCCATCATGCAGTTCGTCATTCTCAACATCCAGACTCCATAGTTCCTCAGAGCTCCATCCAAGAGAAAACCTGATCTTCCCCCTTTAAGTTTCATCAGTACATGCTCGGGTTGAGAGCCTTCTACCAAGACTATACCACCTATACGGTAAAGCCTGGCAAGCTACAGTGTTTTTTTTTTACTTTTTTATGCCAAAGACTAGTAACTATTATGGACCTCAGTTCCATAACCTGAAGAATGGTTTTGGGCTCCTCCTGTCTCTGTAGCAGTAGATGCCTTTGGGTTGCACTTGCTTGTGATAGGACTAATGGAGATGTTACTAGTGCCCACTTGAGCAAATCAATGAACAATGGGAAGACAGTGATACAGTGATACATGATCCGGCATGGGGTTTTATTTATATATATTTAAAAATGGGGGGTTCTAGCCCTGGCCTGCCACCCCAGCAGAGCCTCACAACAAGCCAGACCACCCTCCCCTACTCCATGGGCCCACCATTTTCCACATCCTGACTTTCCTCTCATCACAACTCCACCCAGCAGACCAGACTATCACAGCTCGGCTCGCGCCGCCACTAGCGGCTGTGCGGTTCATCTATAAATGCTTTATTTTAGAGGTGACTACAACAGTATGCCACCCACACGGCGAGCCTCTGAAGCTGCTCGTGGTAGTATTTGATATGCCAAATACCAGTAACATTTATATTAGGTCATTCCCGTGACCTAATATAATGGTTTGAGGTTCTTTATGTTCCTGGAGCAAGCGGATGCCTTTGGGTTCTACTAGCATGAGACAGGACATATGGAGATATTACTGGTGCCCACTCTAGCAAATAGATGATTAACGGGAAGATAGTGATAATGATAGTGATATTTAAAAAATGACTGTGCAGTGCCAAGGAGCAAACCCTAGTCTTGAGCCTTCACTGTCTCTTTGACACTGATGGCAACCTGCTCTGTATCTGGCGAATACGGGGTCTGAATACTGGCAGTGGCTGCCTGGCTCTCAGGCCAAGTCCTGTCACTATTTCTTTTTCTTGCTTTGGGGGCCACAACTGGCCATGCTCAGTGCTTCCCTAGCTCTGTGCTCAAGAGTGACTCCTAGCGGTGCTTAGGGGACAATATGTGGCCAGGGATGAGAACCAGGATTGTGGCCAATGTGGCCGCATGCAAGGCAAGTGCCCGACCTCCTGATTATCACTTCAGTTCCAAGGCTGCCCTTTCACATGTAGAAACCTCTGGAAGGTCACTCTGCCTCTCTGGGCCCCAGCCCTGCCATCTGTCATGAGGAGATAGTGAAGACTAAGGAAATCATTCAGGCCAGGTAAGGCCCTGAGCAAAGTTTCCAGCATTCACTGGGTCGTGTTGGGGAACCTGAAACAGGGTCACAATAAGGGAATTTGTTTGTTTGTTTGTTTATTTGTTTTTAGGTCACACTTGGCGATGCTCAGGGGTTATTCCTGACCCTGCATTCAGGAATTGTTCCCTGGCAGTGCTTGGGGGACATTATGGGACGCCCAGGTCGGACGTGTGCAAGGCAGATGCTCAACGCGCTATACTGTCGCTCCGGCCCCACGATGAGGGAGTTTATGAAGCACTTGCTTTCCTGTTCATCTCTGTGGATTGCCCACAACAGTCCCACCTGGGAAGCACCACGCTACTCCGACCCCCACCCTGCCACTTCGCAGATTCACGGAGCAGGAAATTGGGCAGGGGGTGTCAGAGTCATAAAGGAATTTGTCCAAGCAGTTCTGGTCGAGGCAGAGTGGGAACTCGAACCCCGGCTAGTCTGACTGCACAGTCTGTGTTCCTACAAGCTTGGAAAACCTCCAGGGCCTTAGAGCAAAGGGTTCCCAGATACTGGCCAGGGCCACTAGGAGGGAGACCTTGGGCACCCTGATTGTCCACCTGGGACTGCTCTTGCTCTTCAGATCGCGGCTGGCTTGCCTAGCTCAGATCCGGCTTCTCATCTCCAGGGTGGGGAAAGAAAAGCGTCTGCAGGAGGACAGGCCTGTGGTTCCCTGGCTTTGCTCTGTTTTCCTGGCAATGCTGTTGGTCTCCTCCTTCCACCCTGCTTTGTTCCTTTGTCTTGGGTGTGTGTGGGGGAGTGGCATTACCAGGCCTGCAGTATGTGGGGCTACTCCAGTGGTACTTGGCAGACCCTGTGTTCCCAGAGATCAACCCCAAACTTGTGCCCAAACAAACACACACACACATGCACACACAGGACACACACATGCACACATAGGACACACACATACACATGTACATACATGCACACATGTACACACATCCACACACAGGCATACACATGGAAACATTGAGAGCCTCAGACCGCTGCCCACACATTTCCTTCTCTTTTGCTCTGCCCACGCCTTCTACACACCCCCACACCATTGAGGCTTTGTGCCAGAGCCCCAAACACTTCCCTGGGGTCTCAGTCCAGCCTCCAGGCCACCTGCTAGCCTGGGCCTGGTTGCTCACAGAGTGTTAAACTTCCAGAAATTTTCAGAGAGGGCTGAGTTGCCCAGAAATGAGCGCCAGCACCATGGTTGGAAGGGTGCAGGTGTGGACGGTGCTCCCAGACTCCCCGATCCCCAGAAGTCCCCATACCACCTCCCTTCTCAAGTTCAGTTAACACCAGCTGCGCCTCCTCGAAGTCCTGGACCCTGTGGCCCGGGGCAGGCGAGGCGGGGCAGGAACCCTGCACGGATGCCTGAGTGCTACAGCCTTCCTGGTCTTTATGTTGTCCAGAGCTGGGTTTAGGGCACTGTGTCCTAGAGGGGCAGGGGTTCAGCCAGTTACTGTTGCCCCGGTGTGCCACACTCAGTTGCCTCTACCCCCAGTGTCGTCTCCAGCACACAGACAGGTGGGGGCAAGTCACACAACTCCAGTGTATGGCCCCCTACCCGCTGCCAAACCCAAACTAACATGTGAGCACCGCAGCCATGACTGGAAGCTCAGGCAATCATGTGTGTAAGCACTGAGGCAGGCGGCACTCAGAGATCCCCACCCCAGGGGTGTCAGCACCCCACTAGAGCATGCGCGAACCTCACCAGTGTGATAGTGGAAGTGAAGGGACGGGGGAAACAGAACAGGAAAATGGAAACGATTCCAACATGAACCTATGTTTCACACCAATGAAAGTAGAAAGAAGGTATTTATGGATCTGAACCGAGGGAAATAAACTCTAGAAGACCAGATCCCTATGTAGATAATTAGGAGTCTGTCCTGATATGGGCCAAGGCTGTGAACTGTTGGGTTGCCCTTTGTTCACAGTCCTCTCTCCTACTTGCCAGCTCTGGGTTTTGTATTGTAAATGAGAGGTTGTTTCTCTCTTGCCCTTTACATATTCTTATGCTAGTGCAAGGCTTTTTGTTTAGACACAGGAGTTCATTTAAGGCCATGCATTTGTGATCACTATCACTATCACTATCTTCCTGTTCATCATCTATTTGCTAGAGCGGGCACCAGTAATATCTCCATATGTCCTGTCTCATGCTAGCAGAACCCAAAGGCATCCGCTTGCTCCAGGAACATAAAGAGCCTCAAACCATTATATTCGGTCATGGGAATGACCTAACATAAATGTTACTGGTATTTGGCATATCAAATACGACACGAGCAGCTTGCCAGGCTTGCCGTGAGGGTGGCAAACTCTTGTAGTCACCTCTAAATAAAGCATTTATTGATGAACCGCGTGGCCACTAGCAGCCGCATGAGCCGGGCTGTGATAGTCCTGTCAGTTGGGTGGAGTTGTGGCGAGAGGGAAGTCGGATATGGAAAATGGCTGCCCCCATGGAGTGGGGGGGTCGTCTGGCTTGTTGTGAGGCTCTGCTGGGGTGGCGGGCAAGGGCTAGGAACCCGCCATGCCTTCCCGGGCGCCTCATGGCGGCTTCAGCATTTGTGATAGAGGAGTTAATTAACTCTGAATTAGTTACTTCTGGGCATCTGTCATATTTCCTAATTTAAAACCTCAGTTTCCCTGTGGTTCATCTACACTATGGAATACTATGCGGCTGTCAGAAAAGATGAAATTATTAAATTTACCTGCAAATGGATGGACATGGAGACTATCATGCTGAGTGAAATTAGTCAGAAGGAAAAGGACAGATATAGAATGACTGCATTCATTAATACGACATAAATAGATACCAGTGTTTTACTAAATGTGGGAAATGGTAATGGCAGATTAAAACTCACCATTGAATATACACAAAGAGACTTAAGTGATAAACTCTAAATACCTGCAGGGCTAGCCACAATGTGTAAAATAAGAGGGAGAGAGATGCAGAGACAGAGAGAGAGAGAACAGAGAAAGAGAGGAAACTGGGGTACCTGCTATCAAGGCAGCATGGGGGTGGGTGGGAGGGGTGGGGGTACATTGGTGGTGGAAATGGGGCACTGGTGGAGGGATGGGTGCTGGTATACTGTATTATCAAGAACCAATTATGAACACCTTTGTAATTGTATGTTTCACTGTGGTATAATAAAAAAATTTAAAAAAAAGAAATGCAAAAAAAAAAAAAGAATAATACTCAGAATCCCCGAAAAAATAAATAAATAAAATAAAACCTCAGGTTCCCCTTAGATTGAGTCTAGTTCCTTCCACCCCAAAAAGGAGGGTCTCATTGCAGGACCGGATGGACCCAGGGCAAACTGTGAGTAAGCTACCTTGGCCTGGACATGAGGCGGACTAAATGCCTTGAGCAATATAACAAGCTAAGAATGTGGGTCAAGGAACAAACTCTGTCCTGACCCAAAGATAAGTAACTGATTAAGGACCCTTTTGGTCCTTAATACGTTACTAAGGAATAAACTCACCTAGACAGAGGAATGCAGTCTGGGATATATGGAGAGATGCCCCTTGGAATACCCACCCTATAAGTTTAATCCCAGGTGTTGATAAATGTCTTTTTTCTCTTACTGTGTTTATACAAAATGACTAGAAATATTATGAAATATTATTATGTTTTTTTTTCCAGCTAAGGAAAGGAGAAAACAATCCAGAATTCCCACTTTGTTCTAGGCAGGGTGATAGCCCCAGGACAAGATCATCTGGTGTGGGGTAGGGGATCTCTTATAGTTGCCCCCCCACCAAGGAAGAGTTTTTTCTCACCTCATTGTTTCAGAATTAAAGTCCATTACCTGTTCCCTTCCCCAAACTTTTTGTGAAGTATATATCTCTTAATAGACATGACTTGATTTGGTGTGTGAGTCTGCGTGTGTGAGTGTGTGTGTGTGAGTGTGTGTGTGTGGTGTGTGTGTGTGTGTGTGTGTGTGTGTGTGTGTGTGTGTGTAGTTAGGTGAAGTAAAGAAAGAGCTTCAGACTTTCAAGAGATGGGGACCGGAGCGATAGCCCAGCGGGTAGGGCGTTTGCCTTGCGCGTGGCCGGCTCATGCTGGCCTGGGTTTGATCCCGGCATCCCATATGGTCCCCGAGCACTGCCAGGAGTAATTCTTGAGTGCAGAGCCAGGAGTAACCCCTGAGCATTGCCAGGTGTGACCCAAAAGAAAAAAAAAAAACCAGACTGTCAAGAGCCTGTACAGATCTTTTTTCTTTGTCCATCGGTCAGGGGAGCGGTCATCAGCCTCAAATGCGGTCAGGGATCCCACTGATCCAGAATATCCGTTAAGGGACCCCCTCTGAGCCCCAACAGTGCAGATGAAGCAAAAATATCTGGAAACAAGAAGGAAATTTAGAAGCAAATTGTCCAGTTTGGGGATGGGGCTCATTTAGGAATGGGGACAGCACTTGCCATCCGTGTGCGATGCCCTCCTGCCCCCATTGCAAAGAATGATGATGATGGTGATGAAACACACAGGGCCAGAGGGCAGGCTCAGAGGGCTGGATCCAAGTTTTACATGTGGGTTCTGGATTTGGTTCCTGGCACCATATAGTCTCCTGAGCACAGCAGGGAAAGAAAGTAAAAGAGAGAGAGAGAGAGAGAGAGAGAGAGAGAGAGAGAGAGAGAGAGAGAGAGAGAGAGAGAGAGAGAGCCACCTGAGTAGAGTAGCCTCTTGTAGCATTGCTGGGATGTCTCCTCTCTCAACCCCTCCCACTACACACACACACACACACACACACACATTATCCAAGAAAAAAACAGATCACTGGAGGCAGACAATATGACACCATATGAATCAAAGTTTTCTCTAACAAAAGCAAAAAACACGTTGTTCAGATATTTCCAAGGACGAACTCTTTTGGAAAAGCGGGGGAAACAACGGCAGCTTGAGGTGGCAGGGGGATGTTGGTGGCCTGAAGTGGTGACTCAGTGTTTCCGGACATCAGCAGTGATGGGCAACGGCGCCTGCACGCATTGGCAACACCGGCCAGGATCCCAAAGGCCATGCGTAGAAACACACAAAAAATGTAACCCTTGGGGCTGCAGGTGGCTCCAGCGTAGAGCCGGCCTTGCCCGTGAGGGGCTGGCTTCCATCCTCCAAAGAAACTCCCATTCCTCCCAACCTGCACCCCCCCAGCACCTCTGAGTGCGGCCCGCAAACAATAAAAAGATGTGCTCTGTGTCTTTTCCCGTCCTTGCGGGGTCACGTGGCTGCTCTGTGCACGTGGACTTCCTTTCCTCTGGCCTCTGTCCTGGGAGCGAACCAGGCGTGCACGCAGCCTCACAGCAGACCTTCCTCTCTGCTCCTCGCTCTCATCCCAGGGCTGCCGGGCTACGCCGAGGCTATTACTATTTTTACTCATAAACTGGGAAATGGAGTTGCTGTAACTGGTCTGTGACGCTCATTGGCCCCTCCCTCTGTAGCCCCCACTGCTGGTTTGGGTAGTTATGGGTGGATGTCAGTGGAATCCGGAAAGCCTGTAGGTGGCAGAGGGAAGAGGGGAAGTGGAGGGTGGCAAGGGGGGGGCGGGCTGGAAGTATGGTGCTAAGAGGGGTCAGAACCCATCTGCCCTGATCTGATCTCCTCTAGCCCTGCCTGTGCCACGGGGCCAAAGGGGACGTACACTCCTGGAGTTTACAGTGTCTGCTTCTTGGGGGCCACCTCTGAGTATCTGGAAGCTGTGATGTTTTGCCTAGCGGTGTTGGACCTGAACACCTGCGGGCAGGGGTCTGAGGCAGCTGTGTGAAGCCCTAAGAGGTGTGGATGGAGCCACAGCAGGTGAGAAGAGAAAGGGCTGGGCCCAGCTGCCTTTGCCTGGCCCCACAAACCTTAGGGGTGCCTGTCTGAGATATCTTTGGGCTGCGATTATCCCCATGTCTGTCCGAGGGTCTCGGGTACAAAGGCAGCGGGGCTGAGAGACCCCCTCAGACTGAGGTTTCTTGGGGGTGACTGGCAGTCGTGAGACCCCTCCCGGCCATCTGTGCCTCTGGCACCTGAGCCCTCCTCTCTTCTCAGGGGACGGATGGCACCGCCCGACCCCACGCGACTTCTCAGGGCTTCTCTTGGCCACTCCCCAACTTGGAGGCCTCCTAGGCCCTGGATGACCTAGGGGTGGCACAGCCCAGCACTGAGGTCTGGGCGGCACTGGCTGGTAGAGCCTCAGAGACGGATCCTGTTACTCTGGGCAGCTGCTGGCCCCCTCCACCCTCCTGCCAGCAGGCAGGATTGCCAGGATGCTGAGAGAGACTGCTGGTGACCGTTGCTACAAACAGGCGGTGCGTGAGGATCTGCATCTTCTCCACGGAAAGGGGCTTCTGGTTCATTTGTCTCCTGGGCCTGCTGCTCCCCCCCTGTTGCCATGAAAACGGGAGCTGAGAAGGGACTGCAGAGAAACAGCCATCTTGGGGCGGGTGGGGTGTGTGGCCCCAGGCTCTGACACATGACCCCAGAGCAGGAAATCTGTTTCTCCAGGGCAATACCCTGGAGGCCCCCTCAGGGCTTTTCTCTGCCTTGGGTGAGTCTCTCCCACAAGATGCTCTAAAAAGGACCCTTGGAAAGGTTGGAAGGGATTGGAAGAACGGGAGCCTGGGGCGTGACTCAGACACGGATTCAGAACTCATTTCCGATTTGCTCTGCCTGTGTGATGTCAGGCAAGACAGTGATGTGGGGCGGGCCATAGCACAGTGGGGAGGCGCTTGCCTTGCATGCCGACCCAGGGTCAATCCCCTGAGCGCGCCAGAGGTGACTCTTGAACACAGAGCCAGGAGCTGCTCCTGGAATTGCTAGGTGTGGCCCCAAAACAAACAAAATAATGCTTTGGATCCCTTTTCCCCAATATGAAGGGGCTGAATCATCCACTTTACTAAACTGCTACTTGTATTTGTGTAGAGTTCTTTGTATAGTGTCTCCTCCTGCCTGTAAACTTCTCAAAAGCTGGGGTCTGTTTTGATTCAAAATCGGTTCTTTTGGATCCACAGGGCGATCCTGGGTCTTAACTGGCAGAATGCAAGTGCTCCTGGCAAGTGCGTGTGCTGAGTCTGTGTGGAGCAAGGTGCTGAGTCGTGTGCTGAGTCTGTGTGGAGCAAGGCGCTGAGTGTGTGTGCTGAGTCTGTGTGGAGCAAGGTGCTGAGTCTGTGTGGAGCAAGGTGCTGAGTCTGTGTGGAGCAAGGTGCTGAGTGCGTGTGCTGAGTTTGTGTGGAGCAAGGTGCTGCCTCTGTGTACTGAGTCTGTGTGGATCAAGGTACTGTGTCCGTGTGCTGAATCCGTGTGGAGCAAGGTGCTGCGTCAGTGTGCTGAGTCTGTGTGGAGCAAGGTGCTGTTTGCATGTGTGCTGAGTCCATGTGGAGCAAGGTGCTGAGTCTGTGTGGAGCAAGGTGCTGAGTGCGTGTGTGCTGAGTCCGTGTGGAGCAAGGTGCTGCGTCAGTGTGCTGAGTCTGTGTGGAGCAAGGTGCTGTTTGCGTGTGTGCTGAGTCCGTGTGGAGCAAGGTGCTGAGTGCATGTGCTGAGTCTGTGTGGAGCAAGGTGCTGTGTCCGTATGCTGAGTCCATGTGGAGCAAGGTGCTGTTTGCGTGTGTGCTGAGTCTGTGTGGAGCAAGGTGCTGAGCCCGTGTGCTGAGTCTCTGTGGAGCAAGGTGCTGCATCCGTGTGCTGAGTCTGTCCGTTCCTGGCCTGCCTGGGAGAGAGGCTGCCCTGCTGAGGCCGGGTGTTGGGGTGCGTGCCCAGAACTATTAGCTTGCAGCGTGTTCATTTCCTCCCATCTGGAAAATTACCAACGAGTGGGTTAATGCACATGCAGTCATTATCTGATGGCCCTGAGGTCAGGGGAGCTGACTCGGTTTGCCGCCAGGCTAGATTCGGCACTGGCCAGGCCGAATTGCTTCCTGAAGCTCGGGGAGACACTGGTCCCCGCCTTTTGCTCTTCTGCAGGCTGCCCTTTATTCCCGTGGTTTGTGGCTGCCCTCTCAGAGCCAAGGCTGGGTGGCACCATCACTCTCTGTTTCCTTTTCAGTTGACTTCTCTTTTACCTGCCAGTCTGTCTGTCAGTCTGTCTGTCAGTCTGTCTGTCAGTCTGTCTGTCAGTCTGTCAGCCTGTCTGTCTGTCTTTCTGTCTTTCTGTCTGTCTTTTCTTTCTTTCTTTCTTTCTTTCTTTCTTTCTTTCTTTCTTTCTTTCTTTCTTTCTTTCTTTCTTTCTTTCTTTCTTTCTTTCTTTCTTTCTTTCTTTCTTTCTTTCTTTCTTTCTTTCTTTCTTTCATCACTTCTTGTGATACTATAGCAAACAGATGCCATTGGGCTACACTGGCACATGATAGGGTCAAATGTTACTGGAAATGTTACTGGCTCCTGCTCGAGGAAATCGATGAACAACGAGATGTCTAGTGATCTAGTGATCACTTCTTGTATCACTTGTCTTCCCATTGTTCATCAATTTGCTCGAGTGGGCGCCAGTAACGTCTCCATTCGTTGGGAATGAGGTCCATTATTGTTACTGTTTATGGCATATCGAATACACCACGGGTAGCTTGCCAGGCTCTGCTGTGCCTCTAATAAATACCTCCATACATATTTTCACAAAACGCTGGTTCGAATGCTTCTCTACAGTAGTTAATTTTTTTTAGTTTATTTTGGGGGTTGCACACTTGAGTGCTCAGGGCTTCCTCCTGGTTCTGTGTTCAGGGAGCACTCCTGATGGAGCTCCAGGGACAACGGACGGTGCCAGAGAACAAACCCAGCGTGGCTAGCAAGGTAAGCACCTTCCCCACTGTACTTTTCCTCCGGCCCTTAACAATCGTGCTTTGAAGGTCAGCTGATTCACAATCTCAATCCCCTTTGCTGCGTCATATAGCACGTTCCTATATGGGCAGGGAGGTATGTCTAGGACCTGCTTCCAGGAGACTAAGCAGAGAGGTCGTTCTTGGGAACTCAGGGGTCTACGTCTCACACTCTGTCCTTGGAAAGCAGGAAACAGGGCTGGGAGAAGGAGGCGGCTGGAACTGAAGAGTGGTTTCTGCAAACACAGTTGCTTCTAGGGGCCTCCACAGCCAGTCCCTTAGCTCATGGTCTGGGCCTCTTCCTGCTTGTGCTCAGAAAAAACCCCAGAGGCTTCAGCGAGGCACTGTGGTCTGTAGCTTACAGTAAACTCAAACTCGGGTCTGGGCCGGGGCTGTGAAGCTGGTATGTGGGGAGGCCCTGGGTTCCTTCCCCATCAGCATTAAATCAGCCAATAACAACCAGCCCCAAACCCAACCATGTCTGAAGTACGTGTATGTGTGTGTGTGTGTGGGTGGGTGGGTGGGTGTGTGTATGGGGCAGTGTGTTGTGTGTGGTGTGGTGTGAGTGTGTGTGAGTGTGTGTGTGTGTGTGTGTGTGTGTGGGATGGGGAGTGAGGAGAATGTCAGACTTCTGAGGCGAGTTCTTTTTTTTTTTTTTTTCCTTTTTGGGTCACACCTGACAATGCTCAGGGGTTACTCCTGGCTCTGCACTCAGGAATTACTCTGACGGTGCTCGGGGGACCATATGGGATGCGGGGATCGAACCCGGGCCGGCACAGGCCGGCTGCGTGCAAGGCAAACGCCCTACTTGCTGGGCTATTGCTCCTGAGGCGAGTTCTTTGGACTGCCCAGGCCCTGTGCCACCATGGTCATCTTAGGGCTGCTAGAGGGATGCATTGAGTGGGGTGGGCACCTGTCAGATTGTTTTGAGGTGTGTCTCTTGAGGACCCTAAAATACCTGAGTTCTGGGTCACTCCAGGGAGTCAGGTGAGGTGAGAATGTGCCAGGCTGCAGGGCATGCTGGAGCAAGCCCAGGGATCCGCGGGAGAGTGGGGCAGAGTGGGGTGCAGGGGACCCGCCTCTGGAATCCGAAGGTGCTGCCCCCAGCCTGCCGCTGCTCTGCAGTCCTGCCCTGGCCGTTCGCCCTCCCCTGCCCCGGGCCTGCATTCCACCTGGGTGCCGGAACTTCCCTCAGGTCCTCTTCACAACAGGATTCCTCTCGGGCCTTCTGTTTTATCCCCAGAGAGGGGCCCCCACAGCACCTGCTTAGGAAAGCTTTCCTCGCCCCACCCCAGGAAACCAGAGCCCCAGCTCCCTCTGGGACCTTAGGGACTCCTCTCTCTCTCTCTCTCTCTCTCTCTCTCTCTCTCTCTCTCTCTCTCTCTCTCTCTCTCTCTCTCTCTCTCTCTCTCTCTCTCTCTCTCTCTCTCTCCTCCCTCCCTCTCTCTCTCTCTCCCTCTCTCTCTCTCTCTCCCTCCCTCTCTCTCTCTTTCCCTCTCTCTCTCTTTCCCTCTCTCTCTCTCTCTCTCTCTCTCTCTCTCTGGATGTCGCTTCTCGGACTGCGTGGTATATCTCCGTTGCTGTTTCTCTATGGCTGTCTCCCGCCGTAGGCCCGTCCTCGTTAGATCGTGATGACTTTTGCTCGTCATCATTGATTTGTTTGTGACTTGCCTCGCACACCAAACACACATACACACAATCTCACAGCATGCACAATTGCCCTCAGCACATAAGAATACACACACTCATGGCACACATCTGCACATCCTCACAAGCGTGCACATGCGTGTCCTCAGCACGTGCACACTCCTTACAAGCATGCAACACCCACAGTGTACACATTCTCCAGGCACACACACATACACTCTCACCTCACAGTTCCACCACACACATTCTCCCAGCACATACCCCTCACTGCACACACTGCACACACTCAACACACATGAGCACATACTCCCACGGCTCAGATATGCACACTCTTCACATTCGGCATCATGGCCCAACACAGGACAGGCACTCGGAGCTTCCAGTTCGTGTTTAATGTTGGAGACTGGGTTTGTGGTAGGTGGGGACTGGGCTTGTGGGAGGAGACTGGGCTGTGGGAGGAGACTGGGCTGTGGGAGGGAGACTGGGTTTGTGGGAGGAGAATGGGCTGTGGGAGGAGACTGGGCTTGTGGGAGGGAGACTGGGCTGTGGGTGGATACTGGGATTGTGGGAGGAGACTGGGCTGTGGGAGGAGACTGGGATTGTGGGAGGAGACTGGGCTGTGGGAGGAGACTGGGCTGTGGAGGAGACTGGGCTTGTGGGAGGAGACTGGGCTTGTGGGAGGAGACTGGGCTGTGGGTGGGAGACTGGGCTGTGGGTGGGGACTGGGCTTGTGGGAGGAGACTGGGCTGTGGGTGGAGACTGGGCTGTGGGTGGAGACTGGGCTGTGGGTGGAGACTGGGATGTGGGAGGAGACTGGGTTTATGGGAGGAGACTGGGCTTGTGGGAGGAGACTGGGTTTGTGGGAGGAGACTGGGCTGTGGGAGGAGACTGGGCTGTGGGTGGAGACTGGGCTGTGGGAGGAGACTGGGTTTGTGGGAGGAAATTGGGCTTGTGGGAGGAGACTGGGTTTGTGGGAGGAGACTGGGCTGTGAGAGGAGACTGGGCTGTGGGAGGAGACTGGGTTTGTGGGAGGAGACAGATGTGGGAATAAACTAGGCTGTAGGAGGAGACTGGGTTTGTGGAAGGAGACTGGGTTGTGGGAGGAAACTGGGTTTGTGGGAGGAGACTGGGCTGTGGGAGGAGACTGGGCTGTGGGAGGAGATTGGGCTGTGGGAGGAGACTGGGCTTGTGGGAGGAGACTGAGATGTGGGAGGAGACTGGGCTTGTGGGAGGAGACTGAGATGTGGGAGGAGACTGGGCTTGTGGGGAGGAGATTGGGCTGTGGGAGGAGACTGAGATGTGGGAGGAGACTGAGATGTGGGAGGAGACTGGGCTGTGGGAGGAGACTGAGATGTGGGAGGAGACTGGGGAGACTGGGTTTGTCTTTTGTTTGTTTTTTTATCTTTTCTTTGTTTTGGAAGAACACTGAGGCGGAGCTCAGCGCTTACTCCTGGCTCTGTGTTCAGGAATCCATTACTCCTGCACGTTCTTGGGGCAGGGGTTGGGGTGCGGACAGCGGTGGTGGGCATTTGGGTGCTGGGGATAGAACCTGGGTCTGCTGTACGCAGGGGCGCGTGCCTTACCCACTGTACTATCTCTCAAGCGCCCTTCTGTCATTTCTGAAAGACAATCTTCTGGGCGTCAGTGGGAGCCGACATCAGGGCATCAGTTTAGCCTAGTGGAATTCTGGAGCGCGCTTCTGAGGCATCCTGGCTTGCAGGAATTGCAACATGCAGAGAGCCTGGGACAGGAAGGGGAACGAAGCGAACAACTGAAGGATGGCAGACACCTTTATCTGGCCAGCAGCACGTTGTGTTGAAGTATACATCAGAGACGCAAGTAAGGATGCTGTGGAAAACAGACTTTTAGACCAGGATTTTTGGCGGGGTGGGGGGTGGGGCGGTTACTCCCTGTGGCGCTGGGGAATCAAACCCCAGACATGCAAAGCATGTGCTCTAATAAAATCTGTTTTACTTCACTGCTCCTCGACTCCTGAAAATTCTTTTTCTGTGAGGAAGACAAGAACCCTAAGGCAGCCCTGGGTAAGGCCTAGGACTGGCTTTCCTTTCCTGCAAAGAGCAATTCCTCGCTCCAGCCTCAGTCGGTGGCTCCCGAGAAATCTCCAGTGGTGGGGATCAACTCCCGTGCCTGGGGATCAACTCCTGTCCCTAGAGATCAAGTGGACATCAGGTGTGGCCGTCGCAGACATCAGGTGTGGCTTGACGGCCACCTCGTGGGGCTGGTGGGGCTCAGGCCCACGCCATGCAGGGGCTCATTGCAGACTTTATCAGTCCTAAGCCTGCCCAGCGAGTCCCGGTAGCAGAGGCCACTGCGGAGAAAGGGACCATCTCTCTCCCCTTCCAGCCTCACATAAGCCTCCCGTGGGGTCCACCTACATCATGGCCACTGGGTGTAGCCCAAAATCCAAAACCAAAACTACCACCACCACCACTAACAACAACAACAACAAAAAAGAAAAAAGAAAGAATGAAAAGAAAAGAGGACAAAGAAAAATAGAAAAGAAAAGAAAAAAAGGCATTTCCTCTGGGTTGACCTTTATAGTATTTATTGTTCCTTTTGCAAGATCACCCATTTTTCCAATTTATATCTTCAGAAATCCTAAGGAGGCTGAGATAATTTCCTTGGTTTTGTAGATAACTGAGGCTCTGAGAGTAAGTGATATTTTTTTCTTCCCTCAAGGTCATACAACTTGTGGAATAAGGACAGACTGAACCTAGACTGACCAGGCTGATTTTACTATGCCTTCCCTGGTGGTGGGCGCGGGTGGGTCAGGCCAAACCTAGTGGTGCTCAGGGCTTACTCCTAACTCTGGCTCAGGGATCACTCCTAGCTAGCTCTGGGGACCTTAAGTGGTGCCAGAGAGTCAACCTGGGCGACCTCATACAAGGCAAGCACCTTGTATGTACAATCTCTCTTACCTTCAACTATGTAATGCGTTTCTACTTTTTGGCGGGTGGGGGCACACTTGGCAGTTTGGGGCATCTACTCTGGGCTCTGTGTTTGGGGGCTGTTCCTGGCAATGCTCAGGAAACCACGCAGCACCTGAGATCAAACCTGGGTTTCCTGTGTGCAAACCATGTACTTAGACTCTTGAGCTCTGTCGCCCACGTTGTCCCCTGACCCCTGAGATCAGCAATACTGGCCTCAAAACAAACCAAAAAAATGTGTTTCTAAAGCCCATGAGACTAATAGGAGCTTTGTTTGTTTGGGGGCCATGGCTCTCAGGGATCATTCCTGATGGTGCTCAGGGAACCACATGTGAAGCTGGAGATTAAACCTTACTTAGCTGCATGCAAGTCCAGTGCCAGAATCCCTATGCTATCTCTCAGATCCTGTATCTGAACTTGTGAAAAGACCCGAATATTAATTTGCTTCAGTTCTGGTTTGTGTTTACAGACTTTATTTACAAATTCGGTAAGACATTCACATGGCTATAAGAACATCACTTGATCACTTGATCACTTGAATCCCGTTATTCATCGATTTGCTCAAGCAGGCACCAGTAACATTTCCATTGGCCCTATCACGTGCCAATGTAGCCCAATGGCATCTGGTTGATTCAGGAATATGAAGAGCCTCAAACCGTTCCTTCAGGGTCTTGACAAGGAAGTCTGACCATCTTGTAGGTGGGCGGCCAAGTGATCTTTAGACATCCCGTGGGATCCAGTTGGTAACGGCTTTAGTCCAGCGGTTGTCTCCAAATCGCATTACATGTCCAGCCCATCTGATTTTCGATGCCTTGGCAAACAAGACAGTGTCCCTGATTCTGGAATAGCGACGGAGGTCAGAACTCTGGATTCCTTTTCTCACTTGAGTGAGGAGTGATATTCCAAGCATAGCTCTTTCGATTCCTCTCTGGGAGACCTGAATAGCATTCTCATCCTGCTTTCGTAGGGGCCCAGGTCTCTGAGGCATATGTTAATGCAAGGATAATGGTGGAGTCGAAGAGATGTGCCCGGAGCCGGAGGTTCTTTGTCCTTTTAACTATTTCTTCAGTGCCTTTGAAGGCATTCCATGCAGCTCTCTTCCTCCTGCGCAGCTCAGGTTTTAGGTCGTTCATCATGTTGACTTCTCGACCTAGGTACACATAACTGCTGCATAGGGTTTATAGGAATCTCGTGGCCTCCAGCGTTCTCCGCCCTCCACCGGGAGAATTTCTGGGAGGGAAAATGGGAATGTCATTGGTGGTGGGAAATGTACACTGGTGAAGAAGCAGGTGTTGGAGCACTGTACGGCTAAAACCCAATCATGAACAATGTTGTTACTGTGTATCTCACTGTGATTCAATTTAAAATGTAAATAAATAAGTAAAAATCCTGAGCTCTTTGGAGAGGAGAAACTGAGGCATGACCCAGAGGCAGACATCCCACTCAGAGAAGGGGGAAGCTACAGATAAGGAGACAGATTATGAAGCAATCATCAACAGTGCCAGCCATGAGACCATGAGACCATCAACAATGCGAGGGTTTCCTGGGACAATACCCAGTGACATGTTCATGTATGTAAAACTCCAGGAAATAAACGTTTGGAAGAATTGTATGAAAGCTCCTTCCAATGCCTTCCAGATCTTGCTCTTCAGACAGTATCTCACGTGCTTGTCTCTGTGTCTCTTTGCTTACATTTTCCACTCTGGAGAAGACTGCTCTTTCTCACACACTTTCTTTCTCTTTATCTTCCCTTGTGTCTTTCTCCTTTGTTTTGTTTTGGGTTCATCTTGGTAGTGCTCAGGGCTTACTCCTGGCTCTACACTCAGGGATCACTCCTGGAAGGGTTCTGGGAACCATTTGGTGCTGGGAATCTAACCCGAGCTGGCTGTGTACAAGGTAAGTGTCCTTCCTTCCTTCCTTCCTTCCTTCCTTCCTTCCTTCCTTCCTTCCTTCCTTCCTTCCTTCCTTCCTTCCTTCCTTCCTTCCTTCCTTCCTTCCTTCCTTCCTTCCTTCCTTCCTTCCTTCCTTCCTTCCTTCCTTCCTTCCTTCCTCCCTCCCTCCCTCCCTCCTCCCTCCCTCCCCTCCCTCCCTCCTCCCTCTCCTCCCTCCCTCCCTCCCTCCCCTCTCTCCCTCCCTCCCTCCCTCCCTCCCTCCCTCCCTCCCTCCCTCCCTCTCCCTGCAATGCTCAGGGGTTACTCCTGGCTCTGCACTCAGGAATTTCTCCTGGCAGTGCTCAGGGGACATTATGGGTTGCCGGGATTGAACACAGGTTCACTGCTTGCAAGGCAAAAGCCCTACTTAGTGTATTGTTCCTTGGGTCCCTCCTAAAATTCTTTTATGTGAGGGAAAGGTGATGCATGCAGAATTCCTGTGCTGAGGTTAGGACAGATTTAGCCTGTCCTTGTCCAAACCAGGTATTTCTCCGAGCGCTGGGGAGCACTGATGGCTGAGGTGGGCTGAGCATAGAGGCAGGAGCAGTTTTTCCTGGAGTCTCCCTCTACCAAGCCACTGACAAAAATTCAGTAATGAAGAAACGTTGATGGGTCTCTGAGGAGCCAGGTCAGTCTCCGGTGTTCCTGGCTTGTCCATTTCCCCTGCTTTTATTTATGGTCAAGCTGGAGGGAAAGCAATTATGTGAAGCCGGTTCCATCAGAAAGAAGCTGCTCTTCTTCGCTTCCTCCTCCCTCTTACCTTCCATCCTCCCTGCCCCAACCCCCCCAACACACAACCTCTTTCTTTATTGCCTTCCCTTGGTTCATTCTTTAGTGGTGACTGTGAGAGCCAAGGCGGGAATAACCCCATCACAAGAACTCCATCCTGTACCCCCAGAGAAAGAACGAAATGGGACTTCTGCCTCCTCCTCTTCAGTCTGTCCTCTGCCATTGCAGCTGGATCTTGGTGCTGGGTTCCAACACCCACCTGCACAGACTTTAGGGCTCTTCTTCTCTACCTCTGCTCGCTCCCAGCCCCACTGCCCCCAGAGGCCGGCTCACACCCCTCTGCCTTTCTGCACCTCTGCTGGCTGCTTCCATACTTGCCTGCCTGCCTGCCTGCCTGCCTACCTTCTTTGCTTCCTTGCTTCCTTGCTTCCTTGTTTCCTTGCTTCCTTGCTTCCTTCCTTCCTTGCTTCCTTGCTTGCTTCCTTCCTTCCTTCCTTCTTCCTTCCTTCCTTGCTTCCTTCCTTCCTTCCTTGCTTCCTTCCTTCTTCCTTCCTTCCTTCCTTCCTTCCTTCCTTCCTTCCTTCCTTCCTTCCTTCCTTCCTTCCTTCCTTCCTTCCTTCCTTCCTTCCTTCCTTCCTTCCTTCCTTCCTTCCTTCCTTCCTTCCTTCCTTCCTTCCTTCCTTCCTTTCCACACCTGGCAGTGTTGAAGGCTTACTCCTGTCTCTTCTGGTAGTGTTCAGGGAATGTGCAGTACTGGAATTTAAACCTGGGATTTCCCCACGCAGAGCTGTGTTCCTGTCCACTGAGCTTTCTCTTGGGCCCAAGCCTCCTTATTTTGTGCCATTGGCTTTGCATCTACCCTGGCACCCAGAATCCCACAGCACATGAGTCATTCCCCAAAGCACAGGAAAACTGAATAGAAAAGAAGGGCTTTGTTGGCCATGGAACAACTAATGTTCGAAGAATGTCCACCAACCCAGACTGGAGAAGAGGTAAAAGGAGAGGGAGAAGGGATGTGGTTTAATACCCTGCGGAGAGAGTGCTTGTACCTAGGATAAGTTCTGAGGAAACTCATATATTTTCATGTGCAACCAAAGGACAATGAATACATACCTCATATGGTATTGACAAAGAAACATCATCAAGGGCACGTAGGTGAGTGAGGGCCAAGAGCTGCTTCACTGTGCAGTGAAAGGTTGGGTAGAGCCATTGTGGCGCCACCTTGAAGCTCTAGAATCTATATTGTGCCTCAGGGTCCTAAGTTCATACCCTAGTAAGGAAAAGATGCCTGACCCCCAGACCATAAACATAAGCACCCAGACATCGGTCCACAGATAATGGAATGCTACCAGAAATTGGGGCAAGGTGGATGTGAGCAAGAACACTGGGGCAAGAAGAGTGAGTGATGAGATGTCTTCATGGTTGTTTTGGGGTTTGCACCTGACCCTGTGGCTGGATATTTTGAAAATTAGAAGCCCATGTTGGCTGAAAGCAGATCAAAGGATATGCTAAGGGCTGATGGATACTGCCTGTTAACAGATACACAGGGTTTTCTGGCAGACTGTCTCCCAATAGAGTTAGTATGTAGAATTCCCTAGTGAGACTGTTTTCACGATTGCAGATACACAGACACTGCTATCCTAGGTCATTTCCCTGTGCCACATCTCCTTGTTGGCTGTAGCTAGCCTAAGATGGAGTCTAATGGATGCTGCTTGAAGTGCAGACAGAAAACAGGTTTTTCTTGTGTTTCTGTTACTTCAATGTCTGACAAGACCTTGCCATCTTGGGCTAGTCAGGAAGGCTGAATTAGCATACTGTAACACATTCTTTTGCTTATCTCACCTCACCTAGATAGCACCCCCTGCAGGTTTTTGGTTCCTGTTTGTCTCCTTCCTATCATCCTTATATCCTATGCTAAAAATGTGGAATGTCTTTGTAGTGTAAACTATGCAAACTTAACTCTAAGTTGTATTGTCCTTTGATACTGTGGGTATATAAGAGAGTTGGGGTCCTTGTATAAGCTGTCAGTCAGCTGCCAAGATGAGCTGCTGTCCCTCCGGCTGGTGATTATTAAAAATTAATGGAAATACGTCTTGTTCCTGAAGTCTCATCTCTGCCCCTGACCTACAGAGATCTCTCATTAACAAGGCCCAGAAAGCCAGACGAAACCAATTTGCTTCTGTACTTCGGCTTTGGCTGAGGTAAGAACAGGAAGCAAAAACTCATCCTGCTTAGGTAGCAGCTTAGATGTATAAAACACAAAGGCTTTAGTGGCACTGGGCTCCAGGTATCTAAGGCTTGTGACTCCTCAGCCCTCAGTGCGGAGCTGCTTTCTGTCCTAATCAATCTATGCTTCGGTCTGACTTTTGGTGTGTGGAGTTGTGGCAGTTAACACCAGTGCCCACTGGCTGGTATTGTCCAGCCAGGACCTGGCCCCATTTCAATGCAAACATTCTCCTCTGGCCCCACACAGCCAAGGCAGTGCAACCGGGAAAAGTTTCATACTCTCCAAACAACAAGCCCAAGAAAGCTTGTTTTTAGTTTTTTTCTAGACCCAGATTGTTCTCCAATTCTTCTCAGTTTTGTTGAAGTTTTCCAGGAAAGGTGTCGGGGTCTGGGGAAAGAAGGGACGAGGTTGCAAAGACCTTTGTCCTAGCCCTTTGACCATCTGAGGAGGTCGTGCTCTCTCCACCCTGCTTTGTCCAGACTATCTTGGTTAAAGGTTGTTCTAATGAAAGAGCAGGAGCCTCCTGTGTAAATTCTGTTGAACGTTGGCATTACAGATACCCTCTTTCTTCCCACCTACGACCTCTGCACACAGTTCTGCCCAGAGCACTTCCCCAACTCCTTGCCAGTGACCTCATCTGCCTTTCAGTCAGATACAGGCTATTGCATCTGTCACAGCTGAAGTCATTCACTGGGGGCTCCTGGGATTAGTGTCCAGTGAGTGGAGGGACTCTGCTTCTAGAGGTGTTGCAGGTGTGACTGTAGTGCCCAGCTGCATCAGCAGGTGGCAGACAGGAGACAGGCTTGCCTACACCCAGGGCTCTGCCCGTGGGTCCCTGGATGGTTGATGGTCTGACATAGAAAGGTACTGAGTGTCCAGTGAGTGGATGACTCTGCTTCTAGAGGTGTTGCAGGTGTGACTGTAGTGCCCAGCTGCATCAGCAGGTGGCAGACAGGAGACAGGCTTGCCTACACCCAGGGCTCTGCCCGTGGGTCCTGGATGGTTGATGGTCTGACATAGAAGGTACTGGGTCCCCTGGGATGAACCCAGAACCACGGCAGAGCCCGACAAGCTACCTGTGGTGTATTCAATATGCCAAAAACAGTAACAATAATGGACCTCATTCCCAACGAATGGAGAGATGTTACTGGTGCCCACTTGAGCAAATCAATGAGCTGCAGACACCTCCAGGACTCCCACTCTCATCTGCTTTGGTGCCCTCAACGTGCAGGCTAGGATGGAGCATTGATTCCAGCGGAGCATTTGTTCAGAGAATGAATGAGCAAGAGGGAGGATGATCTCAGGTCCCAGTATGCTTTGACCCGATGCAGGCAGAGAATAAACAAGTGAACTTAGTTATTTAATACTCCAGTGTTGAGGAGCAGCTGGGGTCCCCAATAGGACAGAAGTTCTCTTCCACCTATGAGGCCTCCGGGAACGGATGAAAACTCATGAGTTCGACACAGTTTCAAAAATGCTTTTAATAGTACAGAAAGCTCTACTACCACAATCCAAAATAATGAAAGACCTATAGCTCTGGTCGGACCTTAGACCATACAAGAGAGCCCAAGTCTCCCACCAATGAGGATCCCACCAGAGAAAAGAGTCCGCCAAAGTGGATCCCACCAGAGAGGAGTCCTACCAAAGAGGGTCCTATCAGAGAGAAGTCCTACCAAAGAGTCCTACCAGAAAGGACTCCCACCAAAGAGAGAGCAGTACCTCAAGTCACTCCCTTATATACACAAAAGTAATCCCTAAATTCAGGGAGGGTCCTGTCAACAAAGAACCCTAAACAATTTCTAGATAGTAGAAGAGTGTAGAAGGGTGGTACCACACCCTACTACAGTTATAAACAAAGGGTTACACCAAGGACTAATCCCTCCTTCCGAGATTATCTCTTATGTAAAATACTTGGGGGCTGGTATAAGGTAATACATCTTAATTTCATGGGCTTCATATAATCTAGATGGTACCCACAAGGTCCTTCTTTTTATTATCTGCACCAGGGTGATTCTGAGTATCTCGATCTCTGTATATTGAAAGGGTCACACTCCTCTACTGGAGGGCTAACTAGTATAATCCTTCCTTAGGAGTATACTTATCATATAGTCTTAAATGATAGTGTCAACGTAGCCAGGGTGGTAGTCTCCTGGTAAATTCTAACTGTTCCATGCTGGGTCCAATGGGTATAGAGAGGAGCTGTGCCCAATCTAGATAACATAGAAGTCTTAGTAGATGTATAATAATAAGTCAGAAGTTAATCATTCAGGGTCAAGATGACTTCTGTAACTGCCACACCCTTCATCAGTGTTTACATCACTATCATATCCTCCCATTGATCATCTATTTGCTAGAGCGGGCACCAGTAAAATCTCCATATGTCCTGTCTCGTGCTAGTAGAGCACAAGGGCATCTATTCACTCCAGGAACATAAAGAGCCTCAAACCATTATATTAGGTCATGGAAATGAACTAATATAATT
>JAJIBD010014588.1:0-12278 GCA_021461705.1 Cryptotis parvus | reverse complement strand
GTGGGAAATGGGCACTGGTAGAGGAATGGGTGCTGGAACACTGTATGGCGAAACCTAAATATGAACATCTTATGAACGTCTTTGTAATTGTATATCTCACTGTGGTATAATAAAAAAATTTTTTTTTTTGCTTTTTGGGTCACACCTGGCAATGCTCAGGGGTTTCTCCTGGCTCTGCACTCAGGAATTACTCCCGGCAGTGCTTGGGGAACCATATGGGATGCCGGGGATCAAACCTGGGTCGACCACGTGCAAGGCAAATGCCCTCCCCCCTGGACTATCGCTCCGGTCCCATTATGGAGTGTTTGTATTGTGAACAGGTATTAGATCTTGCCAAATGCTTCTCTGCATCTATTGATATGATTATATGGATGATCATATTTTTTCCTCCTATTGATGTATTATTGACTTGTGGATGTTGAACCATCCTTGTATTCCCGGGATGAATCTTACTTGGTCATGGTGAATAATCTTTTTGATGACTCTTTGGATTCTATTTGCTAGTATTTTATTGAAGATTTTATTTTTGGGTCATACCCGGCAATGCTCAGGGGTTTCTCCTGGCTCTTCACTCAGGATTACTCCTGGCGGTGCTTGGGGGACCATATGGGATGCCGGGGATCAAACCTGGGCCGACATGGCCAGCCGCATGCAAAGCAAACGCCCTACCCGCTGGACTATCTCTTCGGCCCCTTTATTGAAGATTTTAGCATCCGTGTTCATCAGGGAGATTGGTCTCTAGTTTTCCTTTTCCATGATATCTCTGTCTACTTTGGATATCAGAGTGATATGTGCCTGTAGAAGCTATTTTGGAGTGTTTCTGTTTCTTCAATTTCCTGGAATACCTTGAAAAGGACTGCTGTATGTCCTTTTTAAAGGTTTGGTAGAATTCACTGGTGAATCTGTCTGGACCTGGGCTTTTGTTTTTGGGCAGACTTTTGATTACTGATTCCATCTCCTCAATGGTAATAGGTTTGTTCAGGTATTCCAAATCTTCTTGTTGCAGCCTTAGAAGGTTATAGGAATTCAGGAATTTGTCCATTTCTTCTAGGTTCTCTTGTTTCATGGCCTACAGACTCTCAATGTAATCTCTGATGATCTTTTGAATTTCCATGATTTCTGTTGTGATGTTTTTCATTTCTGATCCTATGTATTTGGGTTCTCTCTTTCTCTTTCCTTGGAGTCTTGCAAGTGGTTTGTCAATCTTGTTTATTTTTTTCAAAGAACCAGCTCTTGATTTTGTTGATCTTTTGTTTTTTTTTTATTCCATCTCATTGATTTCTGCTCTAAGTTTTAGAGCAGAAATCTGTCTGGGATGGGCTCCTTTTGCTGATCTCTTTCTAACATCTTAAGCTGTGAAATCAGACTGTTTAGGTATGTTTTGTGGCTTAGCATACGCATGTGACCTATCTTGGAGAATGTTCCATGTGCACTTGAGAAGAATGTGTATTCAGCTCTTTGGGGATGAATTGCCCTGTATATATCTACTAGCCCTCTTTCCTCCATCTCTTCCTTTAGGGTCAGTATTTCCTTGGTGAGTTTCAGTCTTGTTAATCTATCAAGAGCAGTGTTGAAGTCTCCAACTACAATTATGATGCTGTCAATGTCTTCTTTGAAGTCCATTAGCAGTTGTTTTAGGTATTTTGCTGGTCCCTCATTGGGTGCATATATGTTTAGGAGTGTAACTTAGTCTTGGTATACATATCCCTTGATTATTAAGAAGTAACCTTCACTGTCCCTTCTGACCTTCTTCAGTCTGATGTCTATGTTGTCGGATACCAGAATGGCCACTCTGGCCTTTTTGGAGGGGTTGTTTGAATGAAGGATTGTTTCCCAGCCTTTTACTTTGAGCCTGTCTTTGCTCCGATTGTTCAGATGTGTTTCTTGAAGGCAGCAGAATGTTGGATTCAGTTATTTTGTTTTTGCTTATTGGGTCACATTCGGTGATGCTCAGGGGTTACTCCTGGCTCTGCACTCAGGAATTACTTCTGGCTGTGCTCAGGGGACCATATGGGATGCCGGGGATCGAACCGGGTCAGCTGCACACAAGGCAAAGGTCCTACCCGCTGGACTATAGCTCTGGCTCCTGGATTCAATTTTTTTTCATCCATTTTGCCGTGCTGTGTCTCTTCACTGGTCCATTTAGACCCTTGACATTGAGAGAGATTATTGTCATGGGATTTTGTGCCATCTTTCTGTATAAGTTTGTTGTTCTTTTGGGTTTTGTCTTTTCTTAGAGTAGCTCTCTCAGTCCCTCTTTTTTTTTTTTGCTTTTAGGGTCACACCCAGCAATGCTCAGGAGTTACTCCTGGCTCTGCACTCAGGAATTACTCCTGGTGGTGCTCAGGGGACCATATGGGATGCCAGGGATCTAACCCGGGTCGGCCACATGCAAGGCAAATGCCCTATCAGCTGGACTGTCACCCCGGCCCCTCAGTCCCTCTTTTAAGGTTGGTTCTGAATCTACGAAGTTACTGAACTGTTGTTTATTCAAGAAGCTATGAATATGTCCTTCCAATCTGAGTGGCTCTGGGTTCATGTGTTATTTTATTCAATTTAAATTAAGTATGCCTCTTGCTTGCAGCAGTGTCTGTAAGGTCTTATAAACTTGTTCCTTTCCCCTGACCAAGAGGCAGGCAGTACAGAAGTCCAGTCTTAGGGCCCAAAGCAGTCATCAGAGCCTGAAGACTGAGTACCCACTCTGTAAATGCTGTACTGGGCCTGGAAAGAGTCTAAAGTATGACACCTCCAGCCCAAAGAAGGATAACCCCTGTCAGGCCAGGGATTTCATGCTGGTCTTTCATTTTCATCCAGAATAAGATACCTTAATAAGAATTTAAGGGACGGGAGAGATAGCACAGTGGGTGTTTGCTTTCACGTGATCAACCCTGGCTTGATCCCCAACATCCCATATGGTCCCCCTGAGCACCGACAGGAGTAATTCCTGAGTGCAGAGCCAGGAGTAAGCCCTGAGCAATGCCGGTGTGACCCAAAAAAGGAAAAAAAAAGAATTTAAGGACTAGGGCAGAGCGGGTAGGGCATTTGCCTTGCACACCAATGTCCAGGGTTCAATTCCCAGTATCCATACAGTCCCTCAAGTATTGCCAAATATAAAGAGCACCCAAAGTTCAAGTCCCCCACCTGCACTTGCACAACACTCTGACAACTCTTTTCTTATTTCTTTTTTTACTTTTTGAGTCACACCCGGCAATGCTCAGGGGTTACTCCTGGCTCTGCACTCAGGAATTACTCCTGGTGGTGCTCAGGGGACCATACAGGATGCCAGGGATCAAACCCGAGTGAGGCACCACCCTGATAACTCTTATCTCAACAGAGAAGTCCAGGTCCAGCAATCTGGAGACCATCAGCACTTCTCAACCCTGAGAGAACTCAGGGTTCTCTCCCCTCTCTGGAGAAATGTGTTTCTCTCGAATATTCAGTCTCTCCACTTTTAATAAAGTGTCCTTACTATTTACTTCCTCTAGAAATCTTTTGGTTCTTTTTTTTCTCCTTGGATCACACCTGGCAATGCTCAGGGGTTACTCCTGGCTCTGCACTCGGGAATTACTCCTGGCAGTGCTGGGGGACCATATGGGATGCCAGGAATCGAACCCAGGGTGGCTGCGTGCAAGGCAAACACCCCCTCCCTCTGTGCTATTGCTCCAGCACCTTTTCTTTTTTTAAAGGGTAAATAACTACTCTGGGAAATCTCAGGACTGAATTTCCTTTTTTCCCTCCTTGAGCAATAAGCATGTCTCCTTGAGGCCAGAGCACCAGGAAATTTGGATTTAAGAACCAGTCATAAAAGGAGATCTGAGGGACCTCAGGGCAATTCCCAAGCTGCCTGATGGGACAGGTGGAATCCTAGACACCTGCTGGGACTCATGGCTGATTGCATCAGTACTGACCCCCCACCACCGCCCACCCTGGCAGCTGATGTGGGTTCAATCCTTCGATTCCCATCTCATCCCTGAATGCTACCAGAAGTAATTTCTGAGTGCAGACCCAGGAGTACCCCTGAGCATTTCTGGGTGTGGCCCAAAAAGCAAAAATAAAAAATAAAATTCCGGGGGCCAGAGTAGCTGACCAGGGATGGATCTCTGGCTTCCCATATGGTACCCTGATTAATTCCTGAGTGCAGAGCCTGGGGTAACCCCTGAGCATCTCCAGGTGTGGTCCCAAAGAGCAATTGGATGGATGGATGGATGGATGGATGGATGGATGGATGGATGGATGGATGGATGGATGGATGGATGGATGGATGGATGGATGGATGGATGGATGGATGGATGGATGGATGGATGGATGGATGGATGGATGGATGGATGGATGGATGGATGGATGGATGGATGGGTGGGTGGGTGGGTGGATGGGTGGGTGGATGGATGGATGGATGGATGGATGGATGGATGGATGGATGGATGGATGGATGGATGGATGGATGGATGGATGGATGGATGGATGATGGATGGATGGATGGACTGCTTTTAGAAAATTTTCTTAGCATTTTTTGAAATTTTTCATTGTTCAGGAGATTCCTCTCTAAACCTTTGGTGTATTTGATTTCTACATCCTTATACATATAAACATTTTATTGAGATGAAAGTAAACTGAGATGATAGTTACAATTTTCCTATATCCCATTTCTGGTACTCCTACTCTTGCAAAGGACTTCACCTATTACTTCCTTTCCGCTTAAAATAGTTCATCAGTCAATCTAAATACGGAGCGTTGATAGTGATGGGTGAATACAGACACTAGAATGTGATCCAAGTTGAGCCCCTTCAGAGGCCAGCAGGCAGGGGCCTGGAAGTCAGGATCCTACAGATGAAGGAACTGGCTGGGTGGAGAGGAGCGCTGTTACACAAGACCAGATGTACAGACGCTACAGTTCTCAAGAGCATGACAGACTAAGCCACCAGAGGGTGGCTTTAGGGCATCAAAGCAGTCAGGAGACATGAAGGGAAGAGCTGTGCATTGAGTAGGAATTCACAGCACAGGGTCAGGTATTGCAGACTGATGACAAGTTCCAAAGCTGGGTTGAGGGGCTGGAACACTAATACAGTAGAGAGGGCACCTGCCTTGAATGGGCCGAACCTGGTTCAGCTGCAACCAAGCACGCATGGACCCCCGGGAACATGTTGAACAGGAATTTTGAAACTGAGTTTGGAATCTAGTACTGGAGTGGAGTGGACCCTTACCCTTCCCTCCCCCTCCTCTCCCCTCTCCTCTCCTCCCTCTCCCTTCTCTTTCATTCTCTTCCCATAGTACAGCAGGAGGGCACTTGTCTTGCAGCAGTTGACCGACTGACCCAAGTGAGTGCAGAGAAATTAAAGAAAGAGCTTGGGTAGCCTGAGCGATAGTCCAGCAGGTAGGGCGTTTTCCTTGCACGCAGTAGACCTGGTTCGATCCTCAGCATCCCATATGGTCCCCCGAGCACCGCCAGGAGTGATTCCTGAGTGCAGAGCCAGGAGTAACCCCTGAGCATCGCCGGGTGTGACCCAAAAAAGCAAAATAAAAATAAAAATAAGAAAGAGCTTCGGACTCTCAAGAGCCTGTGATCTATGTTCCTTTGTTCATCGGTCAGAACCATCATCACCCCCGAAAGCAGCCAGGGACCCCACCAAACCCCAGTATCTTTTGGGGACCCCGCTGAGCCCCAACAGTTAAGTATCTCCAGATCCAAATTTCAAGGAGGGCCAGAGTCATAGTATAGAGGGTAGGGCACTTGCCTTGCATGCAGCCAACCTGGGTTCAACCACCAACATCCCACATGGTCCTCCAAGCCTACCAAGAGTGATCCCTGAGTGTAGGGCCAGGACTAAGCCCTGAGCACAGCTAGGTGTGACCCAAAAATAAAAACAAGACAAAACAAACTCAAAAAAAGTTTAAAGGATGGGTAAAATGCAAAGAATCTGATAGTTCCCAGGAAGTCACAGTATCGGTCTGTGAAATTTGCCACTAAATAAAACTTCACAGATTAAAATTTTGTATAAGAAATATAAAGCCAGCAATAGTCTCAACCATTATTCTACATGCATTTCACTGCTTCATTCACCATAAAATAGAATCATTTTATCCTTTGCACTAAGTTCCCAAAAGATAGAAGGCAGAAATAAAACTGTTTGCAGCGATAGTACAGTGGGTAGGGCGTTTGCCTTGCCTGAGGCTGATTTGGGTTCAATCTCCAGCATCCCACGTGGTCCCCTGAGCACCACCAGGAGTAATTCCTGAGCAAAGAGCCAGGGGTAACCCCTGAGCATCGTTGGGTGTGACCCAAAAAAAAAAAAAACCCTGTTTGCATTTTCAAGAGATGTTTGTTTTGATTATGGTTTAGGGATGGGGGCTGGAGCAATAGTACAGCGGGTAGGGCGTTTGCCTTGCACACAGTTGACCCAGGGTCAATCACCAGCATCCCATATGGTCCCCCAAGCACTGCCAGGAGTAATTCTTGGGGGCAGAGCTGGGAGTAATCCCTGAGCATCACCAGATATGACCCAAAAATAAAAATAAAAATAAACTTTTGTAAATTGATCCATTTGCACCTCAGACAGTAATTTGTGAGTCTATGGGTACATCAGAAACTTTAATGAGCTCGAAGTCACAGAGTCTTTGGGGGCCAAGTCACTGGCCTGTTTTTTTTTGGTTTTTTTTTTTGTTTGCTTTTTGGGTCACACCAGGCGATGCTCAGGGGTTACTCCTGGCTCTTTGCTCAGGAATTTCTCCTGGCGGTGCCCGGGAACCATATGGGATGCCAGGGATCGAACCCGGGCCGGCAAAGGCCGGCGGCGTGCAAGGCAAACGCCCTACCCGCTGGGCTATCGCTCCAGCCCCCTGACCTGTTTTTATAACCCTGGATTAACACACATTCACCCAAGTGCAAGGCAACGCCCTCTGCACTGTACTATCACTCCAGCCCCCTTTTATTTCTCTTTATCTGTATTTTTATTTAAATATTTAAATTAAAAGTATTTTTTAAACTTTATGGTGGTCCAAACTAGCTCTTATAGTAACATATGGACTAATTTACTTATCATATTCACATTCTCACTAGCACGCTTTTACAGCAATTCTGTTCAACTTTCCACTTTCATTAAACTTTGTTTTCTGAGTTCAGTTTTATTATTTCTCTTCCACCCACCTGTTTATGTATTCCTCTTTTTTTTTTTTTTTTTTTTTTTTTTGCTTTTTGGGTCACGCCCGGCGATGCTCAGGGGTTACTCCTGGCTCTGCACTCAAGAATCACTCCTGGCGGTGCTCGTGGGACCATATGGGATGCCGGGGATTGAACCCGGGCCAGCATAGGCGGCCGCGTGCAAGGCAAACGCCCTACCCGCTGGGCTATCGCTCCAGCCCTCCTCATTTATTTTTAACTTCATCTCTAAAAATACCTTTTTTATGTCTTTTTTTGTTAGATCCTATAATCTCATAAGCCAAATATTAGTACTATTGGGGCTGGAGCAATACTACAGTGGGGAGGGCTCTTTCTCTGGGTGCACCTGACCCAGGTTCAATGCCTGACATCCCATCTAGTCCCTGGGCCCACCAGGGATCCCAAAAAACCAAAAATAATTTAGAACTATCTTATCTAATTTGGCTTAATTAAATGATTTTAGGGTTAATTGAGGTCACTTTTGCAAATTTCATAGGTTTTATTTTTGGTAAGAATTTTCTATTGCAATATCAGATGTTCTGATTAATGATTATTTTATGTATTATAATGTATTTTTCTGTCTTCCTTAAAGACCCTTCTGAGTTTAAAAAGTTTTGATGAATTGCTTGCACCAATTCGAATTATTTTATTTTTTTAGTTGCTATCATTTATTGATACTAAGGTAAATTTTTTTTCCTCTCATATGTTTTTATTTTTTTATTTTTTTTTAATATTTTTTAAATATTTTATTACACCGCCATGTGATATACAATTACAAAGATGTTCATGTTTGGGTTTTGGTCATACAGTGTTCCAGCACCCATCCCTCCACCAGTGCCCATTTCCCACCACCAATGCCCCCCAATTCCCTCCCCCCCTCCCCTAGCCTGCCTCTATGGAAAATTATTTATCTCTTCTCTCTCTCTCTTTCTCTCTTCTCTTACACATTGTGGATTGCAATACATACATTTAGAGATTATCATGTATATCTTTTTTCCTATATTCAATGCTCAGTTCTAGGCTGGTATCACTTTTGACAAATATTAGCACACTGTTCCCTTCTCTGTCTTACCTAACCACTGATTCCCACATGTTTGTGGTAGATTCCACCTTTTTTTTTAATTGAAAGATGCTCATGTAGAGCTTTGGTTCTACAGTGTTCCAACACGCACCCTCCGCCCAAACCCATCTCCCATCACCAATGTCCACACCTCCCTCCCCCTCCTGCACCTCAACCACTTGGCGGGTTCTGTATGTCATTTCTTTCCTCTTTATATCTCCTTCCCAACAAATTTTCCTGCTCTTCGTGGAATGCAGTGCATTAAAAGACATTACTGTTTCACTATTTTAGTGGACCCCACGCCACCTGGGCTCGAACTGGCTTTGCTCTGTTGATCTGGTCGTGAGGCAGTTTCCCAGCATCTGGACAGCAAAAATGGTGGCTAGTGTGATGGGCGAGTCTCATCCGGCTGCTTCCGGGACCCCAGAGGCGACGGGCCCACTCCCAAAACCCATCTGCCCTCCTCAGGGTTCCATGGTCAGCTAGGCCGGCGCGAGCCGAGCGCCAGCCTCCCCAGCCGTCCGTGAGGCCCTGTATGCTGGGCCCGTGGGCAGCTCCCGGTCGAATTATTTTATAGTAGTACCAATGTTGCAAATGTTTTAACTTTGCAAATTTTTTTTTTTGAGTCACATCCAGCAATGCTCAAGAGTTACTCCTGTCTGTGCACTCCAGAATTACTCCTGGCAGCACTCAGGAGACCATATAACCAAAATTATAACCATTTTGTTATAATTACTTGCATCAATTAGTTCTCTTGATTTTACAATACAAGATTTTTTTGTTTCTATTTTGGTGCCATACTCCAGTGGCTCTGAGTTTAGGAAATGCTCTGGGTGGGGCTCAGGGAATCATAAAGGGTGCCAAGGATCACACCCCATCCGCTGCATGCCAGGCAAACACTTTCCCAGCTTTGCTGTTGCTCCAGCCCAGTATGAGCTATCTTTTTTATTGAGAACTGCCTGTCTCATTTGTTGACATGGTAATATGCTTATTTTGCAAAATATTGTCAATTATGTTAATATGTTTTGTAAAGTTATAGTATTTTAGCATTTTTGTGAATTCCCTAATTGCTTATGCTGTTTTCCTTGTTCTACTTTTTGATTTGTTTTTTAGGCCATATTTGACTGTGCTCGAGGCTTACTCTTGGCTCTGTGCTCGGGGATAACTCCTGGAGGTGCTCAGGGCACCATACTCTGTCGGGAAGCCACTGGAGTCCCCAACAATACCAGGAAGCGAGTCCCTTCTATCTCCAAAGCCAGCGGGGAATGGATGAAAACTCAGGAATCCAGTGCAGTTTTAAGAGACTTTACTATCACAGGTTCTGATGTACAATCCAAGAACAGGAAAAAACCCAGACTTCGGAGTTCCCGGCTGGGCCCCAGCCACATGTAAGCCAAGATGGCTGCCATCACATGCTGTAGCCCAACAGAGAACCGAGAGGACAGAGAGGCAGAAGCCAAGGGAAACCAAAATGGCAAAAGGTCCTTCTCCTTTCTCCCAGCTTATTTTATAGATAGAAATCTGTCAGAATTTCCCAGCCCATCATGGGCTGGGCTACCTAGAGATGAATAGAGGTAAACTACTCTATTGAAATGCAGCACTTCAGGTGGGCCCTTTGGTTTTACAAGTGCCAGAGCTGATTCAAAGCCTCCCTAGCTGAGCTGGGAGAGGCTACAAGCTAAGTGTACCTGGAGCTTAAAGTAGGGCATGTCACCCAACAATACATTGTGCCAGGGATCAAACCTAGGTCAGCTGCATGCAAGGTAACTGTCCTACCCACAATGCTACTGTCCAGGCCTTTTCCTATGCTAATTTGAAAACATTGTTAATTTTTACATGCATATATTTGTACTTCATTAAGTAAACTGATTGAAATAAATTCTTCTTAGAAAGAAGAATTTACACAGTAATCCTTTTACTGTGTTTCATTCATGTTTGTGCCTACATTTGAAATGCTGCACAATCTTTACTTCCATCTAGCTGAAAAATTACATAACCCAAAAAAATTTATGATGATTATTGTTGGATAACCCCCTATAGGTGACAGTTAAGAAAACTATTAAAAACAGTTGAACCTAAGGACAACACTTACTTCAAATTTTTTCTGCATGACTTTATCAGTACCATTCCCATAAATGGGCTGTAATGGTCAACATTAGTTCCGGCTAAGGGAGCAGACATGATGATGGGGGGGTGGGTGGGAAATGAGGGTCTGCGGTGGTGGGAGCACACTGGTGGTAGGACTGGTGTTAAATGATGAATCTTTCTAACAACCGTATTGTGAATAACTTTGTACTTTGTAAATCACGGTGTTTAAAGTTAAAAAAAAGAAGTAAAGAAAGCAAAACTACCACTCTATTACAAGATTCAAACTAGAGGTCTGGGATTCAGCAGAAATTAGAAATTACTGGGGCCGGAGCGATAGCCCAGCGGGTAGGGCGTTTGCCTTGCACGCAGCCGGTCCATGCCGGCCCGGGTTCAATCCCGGCATCCCATATGGTCCCCCGAGCACCGCCAGGAGTGATTCCTGAGTGCAGAGCCAGGAAAAACCCCTGAGCATTGCCGGGTGTGACCCAAAAAAAAAGCAACAACAACAAAAAAAAGAAATTACAATAGAAAGAATTTTTGAATGATTTCAACTTATCCAATAAAGTAGTAGAGAAGAGCAAACAAAATAGAGAATTAGTGTGAAGGAGCAAGGTAGGTCTTTGGAAGGAAAGTTGGAATAGGAAATTGAAATAGAGAAAAGAGATGATTCAGAAAGTGATGAAAGAGCTAAAAGGTTAATTTTTTAATAAGAAAAATAAATCCAATTTTGATGATTTTTTTTAAAAAAATTGGAAGGGGCCGCGATAGCCCAGCGGGTAGGGCATTTGCCTTGCATGGCCAGCCCATGCCGGCAGGGGTTTGATCCCGGCATCCCATATGGTCCCCCAAGCACCGCCAGGAGTGATTCCCTGAGTGCAGAGCCAGGAGTAACCCCTGAGCATCGCCGGTGTGACCCAAAAAGCAAAAAAAAATAATAATAATAATAATAATTAAAAATTTTTTTTAAATTGGAAGGCCAGGATTCTTCACCTCGGCTAGCAGCTATAAGAAACGTCCCAGGGGATAATCCCTGGGGAGAGAGTTGGAGAACTGTTGGGAGAGAGGCGGGGGGGGGCTGGTTGGAGAAAGGAGAATGGGGGCATGTTGAAGAACCTGCAGAGAGAGAGAGTGGACCTGCTGGAGAAACTACTGGGAGAGAGAGGTTCCTGGGGTGAGGGGTGAGAGAAGACAGATTACAAGGAGAGTTTCGAGAGTCTGGGGTCTTGTTCCATTATACATAAATTGAGGGGAGCAGTTGTCGGCCCTGGACTCAGCCAGGACTTCGCCAAACCCAATACTGTCAAGGACCCTGCTGAGCCCTGACAATTCTTAGTGAAAAAATTTTTTCTTCTCTTTTTTTTCCACATCAGCAATGCTCAGGAATTACCACTGGCAGTGATCAGAGGATCGTATTGGATGCCGGGATTTAACCGAGGTTGGCCATGTGCAAGGCAAATGCTGTACTATGACTCCAGTGAGCAGAGTGAGGCTGCGTGAGGAAGGCACCAGAGTGAGAGTGAGTGTGGGAGAGGGTGAGGCAGTGGGGGGCTGAATGCCGTTTTCCTGGGCCACCAAAGCACAGCGCAGTGCCAGAGCAAGTCAGGATCTGTGGAAGGAAGTGAGTGATTTGGGCTCATTAGCTTTTTGCAGGGAAAGCAACAGATGTTGTAGGTGGGTGACTAGTGTTTCAAAATGAGTGAGTGAGAATCAACTGGAACTAGCGTTAGCGGCCTGTCTCTAGATACAGGCACTCCAGAAACAGAAATGCAGATAAAGGAAAGTTTAGTAGCTCAGTGCTGAGGAGCTAATAAACTGAACTGAACCAGAGATGCTCAAAAGGCCTGTCCTGCTTCAACACTCAGATTTTATGCTTTTGCAGAAAATCTAAAAATGCAGATCCCAGGGCTGGAGCGATGGCCCTGCAGGTAGGGCATTTGCCTTGCATGCGGCCGGCCCATGCCGGCCCAGGTTTGATCC
>JAJIBD010014587.1:0-18404 GCA_021461705.1 Cryptotis parvus | reverse complement strand
TATAAAGTAATACATCTTAATTTCATGGGCTTCATGTAATCTAGATGGTACCCACAAGGTCCTTCTTATTTATTATCTACACCAGGGTGATTCTGAATATCTTGTTCTCAGTATACTGAAAGGGTCACACTCGCCTGCATGAGGGCAAACTAGTATGATCCTTCCTATAATCTTAAAGATAGTCTCAATGTAGCCAGGGGGGCAGTCTCCTGGTAAATTCTAACTGTCCCACACTGGGTGCAGTGGGTATAAAGAGAAGCTGTGCCCAATCTAGATACATAGAAGTCTTAGTAGATGTATAAAAAGTCAGAAGTTATTCAGAGTCAAGGTGACTTCTGTAACTGCCACACCCTCCATCAGTGTTTACATAGAAGAGAGATCTCATTAGAATGAACCTTGACTTAAGAACATGTAAGTAGATTAAGCTGTGAGTGGGGTAAAACAGCAACGCCCCCAAACTAGCTAAACCTGTCATCCAACAATAGGCCTTTTCTTTTCCTTTTGAGAAAAGTAGTAAAATAGAAAGCCAAATAAAAATTAGGTTTACCCCCATGTGGTGGCTGTCTTAAACTCAAAAATTCCTATTTGCTGTAACAGTAAAATGATAAAAAAGGAACACTTGTACTAATTTCCAGTCCTTTCTAAGCATTCATATTAACAAACTGCAGAGTGCCCAATAGAAAGAAATTGTGTCTAAAAGAAAAAAAATGCCAGAATTTAGTGGCACAAATCATTAGAATAACTTTAGAATTATGATCCATACTCATACAAACTTAAAAATGAGGGGCCAGAGCATGAGCACCGTGGGTAGGGCGTTTGTCTTGCACATGACAGACCCGGTTCGATCCCCAGCATCCCATATGGTCCCCAAGCACCACCAGGAGTAATTTCTGAGTGCAGAGCCAAGAATACCCCTGAGCATTGCTGGGAGTGGCCCAAAAAGCCAAAAAATAAATAAAGTAAAAATAAAATGAGTATTCCCTCCACATGTTACACTTATGGCCCCAAGAAAAACAATTGTAGTAAAAATAACAAACACAAGAGGCCGGAGCGATAATCCCGCCTGTAGGGTGTTTGCCTGTGCTGGCCTGGGTTCAATCCCGCGCATCCCATATGGTCCCCCCGAGCACCGCCAGGAGTAATTCCTGAGTGCAAAGCCAGGAGAAACCCCTGAGCATTGCCGGGTGTGACCCAAAAAGCAAAAAACAAACAAACAAAAAAGAAAATAGATTATGTTTCTACATAGATTATAAAGTGGGTTTCCACACTGGGTGAGATTGCAGGATTCCATGTATTAAATTAGGCTGAAAGACCTGAGTAGCAATGTAACTTGACCCAGGAAAGGAGGACCAAGGAAAGATTCCATCTGATACTGGGAAATGAAGCGTTACTAATCCAGCAACTATTGAGAGGGGTGTGGGTCGCGAAGGGTGACAGTGCTGGAGACATCACCAGAACATCAAGGTTCAGGTTTCAAAAAATCTTCAAAGTTGTTCAAAAGTCAGTCAACTGATGTTTCCTTAGTGCACGATTATTTGCAACCCCAGAAGGGTTTATACTGATTTAAGACTCTAACCTCTGGGTCAAACATACAACATCCTGCATTTTTTTTAATGATGCTGGGAATCAACCCAGACCCTGAAGTGGAAGGTGACTCCAGCCAGTGGAGAAGTAAGGTTCCCTGGATGACTTTATGAAGTGGGGAATCTGGTGCTTCCCTCTACCCAACAAGGTCACTCAGGAACCTGGAGGAAGTCTGTACCAGCGCCAGCCCCATGAGGCAGCTGTCAAGCCATATCTGGGAGCCAGAAAGACCGTACAAAGGGTACTTGCCTTGCACTCAGCCAACCGAGGTTGGATCCCAGGTACCCCATCTGGTCCCTTGAGCTCTGCCAGGAATGAACCATGAGCAGTCAGAAAGCCCTGAACACCGCACAGTGTAGCATCAAACCAAACCCATCACACCTGGCTTTCACTTGCTTTGATCCACATGTGAATTAACTGCTGCTACCTGATTTCTTTTAGGAGCTGTAGAGCCCACTGGAGCATTTTTTTTTTTTTAGGTCACACCCGGCGATGCTCAGGGGTTACTCCTAGCTCTGTACTCAGGAATCACTCCTGACGGTGCTCAGGGGACCATATGGGACGCCAGGGATCAAACCCGGGCCGGGCGGCCGGCGTGCAAGGCAAACGCCCCTACCCGCTGGACTATTGCTCCGGCCCCCCAGACTGGAGCTTTTTGTAGGAAAGTTAGTCCCAAATCTTATTTCAGCTTCGTCACCCACCCCCCCACTCCCCCCCCACACCCCCCCTCTTCAGGAGAATAGTGAAGTAAGACCAGTTTACTCAGGAAATAAAGGGAGGTGATAATGGTAGGGGGCCTTGGGTGACTTGTGTGAGGTAGAGAGGGAGGCAGCAGCCTCCTCAAAGAAACCTGCTGTTTTCTGGGGCCAGAGCCATAGTCCAGAGGGGAGGGTGTTTGCCTTGCATGGGGCTAACTGGGGTTCTAGCCCCGATCCCATATGGTCCATCCCATATGGTCCTCTGAGCACCGCCAGGAGTAATTCCTGAGTGCAGAGTCAGGAGTAACCCCTGAGCATCGCTGGGTGTGACCCAAAAGCCAAAAATAAATGAATAGATAATTAGATAGATAAATGAATGAATGAATGAATGAATGAATGAATGAATGAATAAATAAATAAATACTGTTTTCTATCCATCTCTGCCACACGAGGAAAGGCTGGGAAAATCTAGAATTGCTAAGAGTCTGCCCTAGACCTTACCCATACCTTTCAAGTCTGCTGCCTTTGCTCTCAGAAAATAACTTCAGATGGAGACCAGCAGTGAAGAACAGGTTTAATTTGGAAGGTCTAAGGAAAGAGAGGGGGAGAGAGAGAACAAAAGAAACATGCTCTGAGAGAACGTGCGTTTCTCCAGAGTGGAGAGAAAGCTCCAGTACATTCCCAGAGTTAAAATATGAAGGTATGAAAGTACACATCTCAAGAGGGAAGATGTGGGCAACACATGGGCTGGGCAGCAGCAAACACATGGGCACAGGCAGTACATGCATGTGGCAGCAGCACGTGGCCGGGCAACATATGTGCGCTTCCTTTGTTCAAGTTGGTTTTTACAGGGTTTCTCCCAACTTGCTCCACGTGGGGGCTTTCTACCTAGGTAAGAGTCCGTTGCTAGGACAGTTGCCAAGGAAAAGGGCTGGGAGCAGTGGACGGTCTTTTTTATATTATTTTCCTGCCTTTGTCCCTGCTGGAGCTTCTCTCTGAAGGGGGCCAAGCAGCTTTTCTTGCTAAAAGTTGAGTTGGTTTATTACTAGCCAAGAAATCATTGACAGGGGGTGGGGAGGGAGTCCCTACCTGCCTGCCTCTCTGAGGGGGAGATATGAGAGAGAGAGAGAGAGAGAGAGAGAGAGAGAGAGAGAGAGAGAGAGAGAGAGAGAGAGAGAGAGAGAGAGAGAGAGGAGAGGAGAGAGAGGAGAGAGAGAGAGAAGAGAAAAGAGAGAGAAAAGAGAGAGATTCAACAGAGAACTTGAGGGGTCTCCAGAGTGGAAAAACCGTTGCTAGGGGGTGGTTACCAAGGGAGGGAGTGGAGCTAGGAGCAGTTGATGGTGGTCTTGTTTTGCCTTTTGGGGTCACACCCTGCAATGCTCAGGGCTTACTCCTGGTGGTGCTTGGGGACCAAATGCGACCACGTTCAAGGAAAACGCCCTACCTGCTGTACAGTGGCTCAGGCCCCTTGATGATAGTCTTTGCCCTTGTGTTTGTTTTGGGGGGATAGTGTGGTGCTCTGGGTTAACTCCTGGCTCTGCACTCATGCCTTTGTTCCGGTGACGGATAGTCTCCTCTGAGGACAGGAGTCAGGGGTAGGGGTGTGCATCCAGCCATGCTTATGCACCTCCGTGGTTTTCCTAGTCAGGCTCTTGAGATGGATCCCAATGCCTTGGGCTGGTTTAGGTTCAGAGAACTTTTTTCCCACGTAGATTCATTACCTGCCTCCCACCCCAATCTCTGTGCCTGCAATACCACTGCACCCACGCCCCCACGTACTTATACACGCATCTCTCTTTACTTATTCATCACTTTTGAGGACTGATTTCCCCTTGCCCCAGAAAGGCAACTTGATTTTTTAAACCTTATAAACAGGCGAGATGCCACTGAGATGTGTTTGGCAGAACAGAAAGGCGTTAGGTAAAACTGATACAAGGACACAAAGCTCTATTTCTGTGTGTGCCAGAAGCAATATTTTTATTTTATTATTTTATATGGAGTCAGTTCTTATTCAAACTTATTAAGGAAGACGTGAGGGGAGCGTGCAAGAGAGAATTTAAGCAAAGAAAGCAAGGGAGGTACTTAATGCTCAAAGAACACAAGAACACAGCCTCCAAGAGCAAGCCACAAAGTACTATTTTCAATACGAGAATAAGACCAGAGAGCGGGTAATCACTGAGTTTATTAAAGTCGGAGCGGTTAGGGGCAAGCAAGCTGAATATGAGAGCTTTTTTTTTCTTTTTGGGTCACACCCGGCTATGCTCAGGGGTTACTCCTGGCTCTGCATTGAGCAATTACTCCTAGCGGTGCTCGGGGGACCATATGGGATGCCGGGATCGAACTCAGGTCGGCCGCGTGCAAGGCAAACGCCCTCCCCGCTGTGCTATCGCTCCGGCCCCGAAAAATAGAACTTTTATATACACTGTAGGAAGGAACTCGAGAGCAATTGGGGATCTGAGCTCCAAGAGAGGAAAAGAGCCCAGAATCCGAAAATAGGACCAAACACGTTCGTATCTTTCCTGCAGGCGTACTTTTACAGCATAATGCAAACATGGTGGACAGGCACAATCGAACCACGTCGGCCGAACCACGTGGCGTCCTCCCCACGCAGGTGACGCTGTTTAGGGGATTTGTTCTAGGTGGGGCAGAGTAAGGCAAAGTTCCAAACCGCAAAATCACGGCTGCTTCAAAACACACTGGGAGAGCGCCTACCCACCTCAAAAATTTCCCCAAAGGGTGGAAAGTTATCCAAGACGGGTTGAGTATCAGTAATTTTCCAGTAACCAAGGAAGGCGGACGGTCCGACAATAGAGGCGCTTAAGAGAGCGGCATACCCACGCGCACGCGCACTTTGCAGGGCTCGTGTCGAGGAGGAATCGAGACTTCTCGCGAGAGTGTAGGGCGCCGTCTTCGTTGATCTCGCGAGATCTACACGCTCTTCACTGCTTTCGCCCCCGCCCCTCCTTCTCCCTCACTCTCCCATCCCCCACAGCCAGTCGCTGTGCTGCGCAGCTCCCTTAGCGGTTGCCACAACCGGAGACGGTTGGGAAGACCGTTGTGGGGGAGCTCTGCACGAGTCAAGGGACTTCTCCCTCCTCACCACCGGGACCCCACGAGCACCGGAATCGGCGCTACTGTCGCCCGACAGGGTATCTGAAGTAACAGGGGGTAGGTTGGGCTGGTTTTGAGAACGGAACTGGGAGAAGGACGAAGGGTGGGGGGGAAGTGGTGGAGGTCGCCGTTCCGAGACGGCGAGGTTGCGCCCACCCAGGCGATCTCCCACTTCACGGCGGGCGGCCTGTCGGGAGGGAGGGTTTGCTTAGGAGGAATTCAGCGGCCGAAGCCGAGGGCCGGAGTGGGGCTTAGCCAGCATTTCTGTTCCCTCACCTGCTGGTTCGGCCTCCGCCATTTTGGATACGGTGGCGCGGCCGCCTCGGCTTCCCGCCCTTTACCCTCTTGTCTCTCTGCTGCCTTTTTTTTTTTTTTTTTGCCCTTCAGCTTCTGAAAAGTGATTCAAAAAAAAAAGCCAGGGGTGGTGAAAGCGCCCGGGAAGGGTCGAGGGCGGGAACGGAGCGAGCAGGAGAGGCCGGGGTGCGGGGAGATCGGGGCGGTCGGGCGCGCTCCCGCTGGAAATGGCGCCGGATGGGCCCGGTCTCCCCGCCGCGGCCTCCCTTCTCCGCAGTCTCGGCCGGGCTCCCGGGCCGGCGGGACGGCGAGCGGACTCCTGACGCAGGTGGCCCACGAGGACAGGCTGGAGCTGGGGAGGAGAGCCCCGTGGCGACGACGGCGCCCCGCGTCCCCCGCGCCGGGACAAAGGAGGCGAACGGGCCTCCTTTGTGACTCCGCCGGGTGGCGAAGGTCTCAGGGGCGGCCGGGGCCGGGCGCGCGGCGAGCCCCGGGCTCTAGGGCAGCGACTAGCTAGCCGGCCCGTAGCGCCCCGCTGTGGAACTTCGAAAAGAGTACGTACCCACTTGGCGGAGGGAGCGCGCCCGGACCGCGCGGGTTTTCTTTCAAACAGGACGAGGGGGTGAAGGAGCAGCTTGGAAGGTGGAGCGAACCGGGGCATGTATCTTACGGGGTCGGCGGGGCCCGGTTGGGGCGCGGCTGTGTGCCCGGGGCGGGTGCGGGCGGGCGAGAGCGACCGACTCTGGGCTGCTGGGTTCCACCAGGCCGGGTTCGAGTTGAAGGGTCGTTTGGTTTGGGGTGGGGAGACGCCCAAATGCAACCGCTGAGCGCGCGAAACCTCGACTTCCCAACGTTAAATGTCGCGGGGTTGTGTTTTGCAGATCCTTTTCTCTAAGGCTGTAGGAGCAAAATAGTTGAATTTTCACGAGCCCGTTTTCCGGTGGCAGGCTTGTCTTTTTTTGTTCAGTGTAGGACCCTAGTTACTTTATGACGATGGGAACATGCCTACTCAACATACAGACAGACTGAAAGCGCAGCATGTGGCGTGCTGATGTGGGTTCTTAGAGAACTGGGCGATGGTTTCACGGAAGACGGCGGTACCAAAGGAGGGCAAGGCGAGACCGGAGAATGCTTCACATTAACACACGGGAGTCTACACGTCTGTTACCCACCCACTTCCCCAGCTTTGAAATCGTGCAGTTGATGAAAATACTAAGTTTTTCTAGACCAATAGCCTTTCCTAATTGGATTGCTCTTAAGCCCCAACCCCCGCCCGCTATATCATCAGGAAATTTTATTTCATTGCTTTAGTGTTTGGTAACGTGAACTGTCTTTGTCTCCTTATTTTAGTGAACAAATGATTAAACTGCAGAACTAGACAGGTAAAAGGATTTGAGGGGCAGCTATAAAAGTGGCATGCTGCTATTTGGGGGAAGTAGGCAGTTAAGGAGCCAGGAGCTTTAGAAAGGAATAGTGTAAATTTACCGTTTCGGTTAAGCATACCACTTTCTGTTGAAAAAACAAGTTCATTGGGGTTTTAAAATAGGTTTGAGATAAAAGCCAAACAATCCATTCCAAAAGCATACCATTTGTGAGTGGTTTCATGTTTAAGCCGGTAAAACCTCAGGAAAACTAGTTACCTAATGTATTGACTGCTTTTACTGGTGCAGCTAACATTTGGAATTCTTGGGAAGAAAGTGGGATGGTTTATCCTGAATTAGTGCACACTTCTAGATTGAGTCAACTGTATTATAATAGAACCAGTTACTAATAGTTAAAGGTTTAAATTTACTAAATTTAAATTTAGTTTAAATAAAAATTTATTTTTTAATTCCTATTAATTTTACAAGTAGAATTCACTTATTTGGAGTTGGTGTGACTTTTCTGGATTTTATCTTTCTACAGATAGGATACAGAGCCACTATTAAAATCTTTTTGTCTAATCCCATTTTACTTCTCCCTGTTTAAAATGGTGCCAGCAATGTGGTTTAATAAGCTGAATACTTAATTTATACATAATAGAGAGAAAGGTGTCTCATTGGTATAAACTGATAGAAAATGCCTATGCCTGCCTGTTTTTTTTTTTTTTTTTTTTTGCCCAAGGGTTATTCCTGGCTCTGTACTCAGGAATTACTCTTGGCAGTGCTCAGCAGACCGTATGGGATACCGGAGATCCAACCCGGGTCAGCTGCTTGCTAGGCAAATGCCCTGTTCACTATGGAGCTCCAGCCCGTTTTTTTTTTTTTTTTTTTTTTGAGGTCTAAAAATTAACGTGATAAAGCAATCTTCATCTTTCTTCCTAAAACAGCATATTTACATAGAAAAAAAGCGTACTAAATGATGGAAAGCAAATTCTATGAGAACGATTTTTATAGTACTTTGGAAAATACAGCTCTCATGGTTTTCCTATCCTTTAGGGTTCCCTTAATTGTAATTCTGTTTTTCTTACAGCTTTTACAGGGCCCTTTAAGATCCCAAAAATAGTGGCCACATATAAATGGTTTCTGTGCTTCAGACCAAATACTGAAGGATTTTTAGTCTAGTGAAACGGACGTAACTACTGTATTTTACAGTTGAATGTGGGAGTTAAATTTGCTTAAGTATCTAGTGAGTGGCAGAGTAGACGTTCAAACCCAGAGTTTCTCTTAAAAAGTTCATCAGTTGTTTTGCATACATGTAAAACATACCACTTTCTGTCTAAAGTTTCTGCCGATTTTTGGATAGCAATTAGAGTAGCAGAGTTTTTGTTTCTACAACAAAACATGCAGGGGTAGTAGCCACATTTAGAAACGTTTTAAGATCACTTGTTTTAAATGCATGAATTAGAGGATTTTTTTTTAACTCAGAAGATCCTTAGAGTTGCACTGGTAGATAAGAAATTAATGGTTAGTGACTTGCCGTGAAATAATCTTCGAGTGTAAAGGGAATCGGGTGAACAAGATGTTTTGTTTACAGGGGTAGAAGGTGGGAAAGGTATGAAATATTCAGGTGAGTAGGATTCCTACAGCTGCATGGTGACATTTACGGGGTTCTGGTAAGTTTCTGCAGCTGAAGGACTTCTGCATTAGCCTCTGAAACTGTTTAAAGCTTAAAGGATGTTTGTCTTCGGGGTGTAACTGGGTGGATGGGACAGAAAAAGGGTTTCTCTTTTTAGTGTTCAAGTGACTTCATAAACTAACTTTTAACTTGTTCTTGGGGGATTAAACTGCTTAGTTTTTTTTAAATAGAGGTGCGTGCTTCAAGGTTTTCTATAATTATTGTGGCTTATCTGGTAGTCTTGGATACATTAAAGTATCCATTGTATGTTAAAACTAGTAAGGAATTTGAGTAACTTCAAACATTCTGAACCCTTGTAAATGAGAATTTCAGAGACAGAAGAGGCATGAGTTGCTGCAAGTTGGGGAAAGAAAATCAGTTCATATATAATTGATTTTAGGAATTGGGTACATTTGGTAGAGTGGATCAGGCTTGATCATCTTTTTCCTGTCTTTTGTCTACCACACTATAAAAGATCCTGTGCCCTCCTTCTATTGTGACATTGTTGCTGGAATCAAAGCCAAATATTGAACTTCCTGTTGTAAACCACTGAAAGCTGTTTCTTCAGTACCTCTGGAAAAAGTACATTTTGATTGACTGCTTTATGTGCTTGTTTATTTTTTATAGCATTTAAATCAAACGGTTTTGAGATGGATTGGGTTATGAAACATAATGGTCCAAATGACGCTAGTGATGGGACAGTACGACTTCGTGGACTGCCATTTGGTTGCAGCAAAGAGGAAATAGTTCAGTTCTTTCAAGGTACCTCTAGTATTAGTCAAAGTTTAGTAGTATTTATCTGTATTGTGTATTTAGTTTTTAGTTTGTAAAATCAGTTGGGGGGAGGGCTTTTTTAATTTGGGTATGATGTCTTGGGGTTATGTTGTAAAATGTGCTCCACTTAGTATTTAAATGTAGACTTGTAGACTGTAGAGCCTAATGACTGTAGTAAATTTAATTGAGAGTACTTATGTATTATGAGATGACCATGAATTATACGGAGCACAGTTAAGCTTTATTTTATGTAATATAGGTGGGCATTTAGAATGTGTAATTTTAAGACTAGTTACAATGTTTTAACGTAATCCAATAGTAATTGAAAAAAAATGTATTGTGATGGGGTGATGGGAAGCTTAAGTTTTTTTGTTTTGTTTTGTTTTGACTTGTTTTAAATATTGATTCAGATGGGATTGTTTCAGCCTTTAACACTGTTCCCCTTGATGGGGTTATTTGTCCTTGGGTTAAAGGGTTGGAAATCGTGCCAAATGGGATAACATTGACGATGGACTACCAGGGGAGAAGCACAGGGGGAGGCCTTCGTGCAGTTTGCTTCAAAGGAGATAGCAGAAAATGCTCTGGGGAAACACAAGGAAAGAATAGGGCACAGGTGGGGATGGAGAGTTTGGGATGGTGTTAAATTTTTATTTTTGGGGTTGTGGGTCACTGTTGCTTAAATGGGGGGTAACAATAACATTTTTCAGGGGTAGTTTAAAATTGATAATTATCTAAATTTAACTTGGAAACTACAGATTTGGGTGGGGAATTAATGCTAATAGTTTAAATTTAAATTAGATTGTTTCCATTTCTCTGTAGGATATTGTTGATACTTGTATGTAATCAACTATTTTCTCTAAACATAAATGTACTAAAGGAAACAAGCTAAAATTATTTTTATAAATTGTTTTCAAGTAACTAATTTGTCCTTGTAAAAAATGTTAACTTTATGATGTGCATAGCCAATATTAAATTGGGTTGTATAGATATAGATAAACTTGATTTTGCCCAATATCTTTCTTACTCTATTGCGTTTATGCTGAAACTTGTACCTTAAATCATTTTTAAATAGGTATATTGAGATCTTCAGAAGTAGCAGGAGTGAAATCAAAGGATTTTATGATCCTCCAAGAAGATTGCTGGGACAGCGACGGGACCATATGATAGACCAATAGGAGGAAGAGGGGGTTATTATGGAGCTGGGCGTGGAAGTATGTATGACAGAATGCGACGAGGAGGTGATGGATATGATGGTGGTATGTGTATCTAATGAACAAAGGTTCTGTTGTCATTTTCTTAATATTCCTGACATTTTGTCAAGAAATATAGAAATGGCAGTAATTTCAGTACCTACTAGGTTTTAAAACCTGTTCATGAAAATACAGAATTCCCATAGCCAGCTATGGGACTTGATTGATGCACATATTGGCACCTATAACAAATTTAAATAAAGATATTTGCATACTGTGATATTCTTTTTGACATCAGTATAAAAATCAATTTTGATAATCTTGATGTTTTGAGATTTTCAAGTGTTGGCCTTTTTTAATATTAAGTACTAACTTGGGATTTGCAAATTGTTAAGTAATCAGATTACTTGCTGTGAAGTATGCTTTTGTAAATTAATAAATTTATATCTCTTGAAAGTGTATTTGTATGTTTATCTCTAAATTATACAGGTTATGGAGGTTTTGATGACTATGGTGGCTATAACAATTGCGGCTATGGAAATGATGGTTTTGATGACAGAATGAGAGATGGAAGAGGTAAGAAAATTTTAAAATTTCTTTAACAAAAGTTACTAGTATAGGTTATTTCTTTGAGACCGGACATAGTTCAGTACATAGAAATAGAACTTTCTGTGGATGGCTATTTTTGTTCTCTGATATTTAAAACAACTTAATGTAGTAGTCAGATTAGGAAAAGTAGGTACTTTGTTTTTCTACATGTCTGATTTGTCTTTGGAAATTTATAGGTATGGGAGGACACGGCTATGGTGGAGCTGGTGATGCAAGTTCAGGTTTTCATGGCGGTCACTTTGTACATATGAGAGGATTACCCTTTTGCGCAACTGAAAATGACATTGCTAATGTGAGTGATTTTAGTCATTATTAATAACAATTTAGACATTAGGATTAAGTTTAATACTACATTTAATTATTTTTGGTTTGGGGGCTGCTGCACCAGTGGTGTTCAGGGCCTACTCTGGCCAGGGCTCCAGCAAAGAGCTCTCTGGATCCTAAAGTCTTAAAATTTGAGCCACAATCTCCATGGTTTCGATGTTGTTATTACTTTACTAAGAAAAATGCACTAAACAGCAAGAAAAAGCTATTATATTCATAAAGTCCTCTTGCAAATTGGTGAACTGATAACACAGAATAGTTATGGGGGGGCCAGAGCTATAGTCCCACGGGTAGGGCATTTGCCTTGCACATGGCCAACCTGTTGGGTTCAATTCCCTGACATCCCATATGGTCCCCAAGTGTCACCAAGAGTAATTCCTGGGTGCAGAGCCAGGAAACCCCTGAGCATTGCTGGGTATGATCCAAAAAGCAAAAGAAGAAAAAAAGTTATGCGTGGTGTGGTTTCCCTTGTCCAGTTTCTGAGGTATTAAAATTCCAGGGTTTTGACTTTTTGTTACATAATTAGAAACTAAGAATTTTGAATAAATGTTGTTGCTACTAATTTGAAACCTATTGGTAATATGTTAAAGTTAGTTCGCAAATCTCAGCCTCTGGACTGAGATTATTGACCTTTTGATTATAGTACTGTGAGACAAAGCAGTCTACAAGAAGGCTAAGCATGTTTACCACCACCAAGCTCTTAAAACACTGGTAACATACTAGCCTAGTCCCAGATGACAGGTGGGAGTTGAAGTGGGCTGCTCGATGTGGTCTGGTATCACTACTATGATGCAGCTTCATCAAAGCAGCATATAGGTATATAAAATACAGAAATCATTTTACTGAATGTAAACCACAAATTTATTTTTATTTTTATTTATTTATTTATTTATTTATTTATTTTTTTTTTTTTTTTTTTTTGGGTCACACCGCGATGCTCAGGGGTTACTCCTGGCTCTGCACTCAGGAATTACTCCTGGCGGTGCTCGGGGGACCATATGGGATGCGGGATCGAACCCAGGCGGCACAGGCCGGCTGCGTGTAAGGCAAACGCCCTACCCGCTGGGCCCCGGCCCCACAAATTTATTTTAAAACTAACCCTTTCACAGTTATGCAGACCTCATGAGTTTAAGAATAAAACTGAATTAAGCAGCTAGAACCTAGATTAGAAATGTTTTCTTCCTAAAGGGTTTATGGTTGGGGAGATAGCTCGGGGAGAGTCAGGAGCTTACTATGTATGTAGGAAGCCTGGATTAGATTCTCTGTTGAGCAGTTTGGAGAATACTTAAATGCCTACAATTTTCAAGTTCTAAACAAAAATATGTGACTAGTGTTTCCTTTTTATTAGTTCTTTTCACCTCTAAATCCAATACGAGTTCACATTGATATTGGAGGCGGATGGCAGAGCAACAGGAGAAGCAGATGTAGAATTTGTGACACATGAAGATGCAGTAGCTGCCATGTCTAAAGATAAGAATAACATGCGTAAGTGCTTGGTGCACCTAATCGTTTCCCAGGTGTAAAATTTACTTTTAATAACCAAGTATGAGTGGCTCTACGATTTATAAGCAACTCCATGCATGTATAAAAAGGTGAACCATGGGCTTCCTAAAACATGACCTGCTTTTGACCTTAGGCTTTAGTGAAGAGTTACAACTCTTGAACACATGGCACAGATGGGTTGGAGCTTGAGCTGCTATGGGGAAATTGTTAATTGGACTTGTTTTGTGCTATTTGTAAATTATAACATTGACAAACTTTTTGGTAAGCTATTCTGCATGACATCAAATTGGTAAATTTTCCCTTAAAGTGATTCCTAGATCTAGTTGGTCACTTGACACTTTTCCTGAGATTGGGGGTGCAGCTCAAGTGATGTGATGTAACCCCATGCATTTCTCCTGGATACCTTCAAGCTGTTACCTCCCTAGCTCCCCACTTCTACATTTCACATTTTAAGTGAAATGCAGATTTTATGATCCTATGTGTTTTGTTACTCTAGGGGTTGTTATTTCTTCTGCTCAGAGTTAAGCTGTTAATTTATTCCTAGTAAAAAAGTCAAGCTATTTATATGTTTATCATTGTTAAGCTACTAGTATGTTTATTTTTTGTTTATATTCATTCTTGTAGAACACCGATACATTGAACTCTTCTTGAATTCTACTCCTGGAGGTGGCTCTGGCATGGGAGGCTCTGGAATGGGAGGCTATGGCAGAGATGGAATGGGTATGTAATATTTTTTGTGTGTATAAGTGGGGTTAAACACTTTACAGTTACTTACTTTGCTTGTTTGTTTGTAGATAATCAAGGAGCTTATGGGTCAGTAGGAAGAATGGGAATGGGGAACAATTACAGTGGAGGATATGGTACTCCTGATGGCTTGGGTGGTTATGGTAAGTATCTTGGCTATCTGATTCAGTTTATATTTGTGCTTGTTAAAATTCAACAATGATCACCTGAATAATCAGTGTCTTTTCTTTAAGGTCGTGGTGGTGGAGGTAGCGGAGGTTACTATGGCCAAGGTGGCATGAGTGGAGGTGGATGGCGTGGAATGTATTAAAGCAAAACCACCAACATAAAAGTCCTGACGACAGCATCTGGTCTACTAGACTTTCTTACATATTTCATTTCTTTTGTATTTTAAGAACTTTATAATGACTGAAGGAATGTGTTTTCAAAATATTATTTGGTAAAAGCAACAGATTGTGATGGGAAAGTTTTCTGTAGGTTTTATTTGTTGCATACTTTGACTTAAAAATAAATTTTTATATTCAAACCACTGATGTTGATACTTTTTATATACTAGTTAATCTTAAGGATGTACTGCTTTCATAAGATTTGGGTTTGATGTATTTTACTATAGCTCTACAAGTAGTATAGGTAAGATTTAAGTGGCCACCTCTTAAACATTCATGTCTTAATAAGCAGATATCTGGAATGAGCTCGGAAATAATTAGTGTACTTTTTCTTAATTTCTTCTGGACAATATTGTAAATATAAAACCGCAAGGTGAGCTTATATGGCTTCAGAAATATAAATTCAGCTAACTGTATAGTCATTCTTCCAAGTGTCATTTATCAGGTATGGTTATGAAATGCTGATCTAAAATGGCGTCTGAATTTCTCAATATTGGTGTGTTTGGGGATGGAAGTGTTAAAAGTTTGACTTCTAGATTTTTAGAATGAAAATTCCCATATTTGACTAAAATGCCAAAATACTTAAAAGTGTTTTATGTTATCAAGCACAGAGGTATTGACTGTGCAGTATAATCACAGATAAAGATGGGTTGCGAATAATTGTAAATGATTATTAAGATGTAAGAAAAAGCCATGATTATTAAAAATGTAAGAGGATAAACCCCCCGTCTTCATAGTCTTAATTAAAAAATGAGGGGCCTGCATCTAATACCTGGAGCCATTGTTTTTTTTTTATGCAAAACTATGTAGCAAGGAAAAGGTGCTTTTTACTTTTTTATCCCTTTGATCAATATGGCTTTTTTTTCCAAATTGGCTAATCGATCAAAAATGACACCTGTCAATGTGAATTCGGTTATTGAACTTGTTACTTTTTTTTTTTTTTTTTGCTAGAAACGTTAATAAATATGAATATTGGCGATAATAGCATGGTGTCTGTCCTAGCGTTCTTGTGTCAAGTTACTGTACATGATGTCCAGAATAGTTTCTGATATTATCATTTAGGCCATAACTGTTTACTTTTTTTTTTGGGGGGGGTCACACCCTGCGATGCTCAAGGGTTACTCAGGAATCCTGGCGGTGCTGGGGACCGTATGGGATGCCAGGGATCAAACTCCGGTCAGCCGCATGCAAGGTGTGCTATCACTCCAGCCCATAATTATTTACTTTTAACTCGGGAAAATGATTCCTTATAGGGCCTCTTACCTACTCCATTTACTCTTTTTTTTTTTTTTTTTTTTGCTCGGGGGACCATATGGGATACTGGGGACAGAACCCAGGCCGCCGCATGCAAGGCAAACCCCTACCCGCTGGGCTATCGGCTCTGGCCCCTCCATTTACTCTTTTTTTTTTTTTTTTTTTTTGCTTTTTTAGGTCACACCCGGCGCTGCTCAGGGGTTTCTCCTGGCTCTGCACTCAGGAATTACTCCTGGCGGTGCTCGGGGGACCATATAGGGATGCCAGGGAGTCGAACTCCAGGCGGCAGGCCGGCCGCGTGCAAGGCAAACACCCTACCCGCTGAGCTATCGCTCCGGGCCCTCCATTTACTCTTTAAACATTAGCATTGTTCCTAGGATTGGTAAAGAAATTTAACTCATTGTACCATAAAAATACCTTAAAAGCAAGCTAATTTTTTTGAATATTTTATTCAGCTTATAAAATTCACATTTTTCACATTACAGGTTAAGAATTACAATTCATTGGCACTGAGTGCTAGTACTGGTTAAACAAATAACGACATGTAAAGATAACACTGAGGGAAAGTAGAAGTGTAAGTTAATCAAAAAAAGTAAAAGTACCAAGTTTATTTTTTTGGAATAGATCTGGCTGTGATTAGGGCTTATTCCTGGCTCTACTTGGAGGCTCACTTATGGCAGTGTTTCAGGACCACATAATGCAGTGCCAGGGGTCGAACTGGGGTGGGCCATTTGCAGGGTCTGCACTAACCCAAGATTCTAGGGTGGGGATAAGAATGTGTGCTCTGAGGGATCTCATAGTGCACAAGTATGTGCTGTACTCTGCCAAACCCAGTTGAGACATGGGGTGGATGAGGGACAGCTCTGGTACCTGCAAAGAGTGATTTTTGTTTATCATTCCTTGAGGGGCTGTATGTGGTACTATGTTTTGAATTTGGATTAGCCATGTTGCATTAGCGTGTTGTACTTTTTTTTTTTTTTGGGGGGTCACACCTGGCAGTGCTCGGGTTTTTCCTGGCTCTGCACTCAGGAATTACTCCCAGCGGTGCTCGGGACCATATGGGATGCCGGGATTGAACCCAGGTCGGCAAAGGCCGGCCACGTGCAAAGCAAACGCCCTACCCGCTGGGCTATTGCTCCAGCCCCAGCCTGTTGTACTATTGATCAAGCCCCAAGAGGTTTTTTAACACAAGATCTAAAATCTTTCATTAAAATAGCTTGAATTTTTTTTTTGGATACATCATGGCAAGCTACCCGTGTCATATTTGATATGCCAAATACCAGTAACAATTATATTCCCATGACCTAATGGTTTTAATCTCTTTATGTTCCTGGAGTGAGCGGATGCCCTTGGGCTACATAGCATGTTGCCCTTGGGCTACATAGCATGTGACAGGACATACGGAGATGTTACTGGTGCCTGCTTGAGCAAATGGATGATCAACTGGAAGACACGTGATACAAGTGAAAAAAAGATTATATAATAAAGGTATCCAAACGCACAAACATGAACTCATTTTAAGTAACAAGGAATTTAAAAGGGGAGGGACAATTAGATCTTGGAATTTATCCAAAAAACATTCTAAAATTTGTTCAAACCACAATTACTAAAACGATTAGTATCTGAAATGAACACAATTCGTTTTTCATTGTTGCTTATTTTTAACCATAACAGTCTATCCCATTGATTACAAAGCAATTTTTTTTTTCTTTTTAGGTCACACCTGGCAATGCTCAGGGGTTACTCCTGGCTCTGCACTCAGGAATTACTCCTGGCGGTGCTCGGGAACCATATGGGATGCCGGGATCGAACCCGGGCGGTATGGGCCAGCCGCGTGCAAAGCAAACGCCCTACCCGCTGTGCTATCGCTCCGCCCCTACAAAGCAATTTAAGAATATAGTGCATATCGAGAATATTACAGGTAGCTTCTATCAGGATTCAGTCTGTCAGTTCTAACTGAAGATCAAAGCTGGATTTACAGAAAAAAAATGAATCTTAGAGAAGATTCTTTTCATACTTTGGCAATTCAGAAAATTAGATAAATTTTAAGCTTTAATGAGGAAAATTCTGTAGAATACCCCCCCCACTCCCATCATGACTAATCCACTAATGCTTCTAAAAATAGTGTTGGATTCCTATATGATTGAAAGGGTCATAGACTTGAAAGTGTTAAATTACAAGAAAACTAAGGACAGGGAAAAGATTAGTGTTTACTGATGAAATAGTTTCAGGTATGTAGCTGGCAATATGTCCATCTACTTCAATACCCTAGCTCAGAAATGCTCAGCATATAGTGAAGTTTTCTTTCTCCAGACTAAAATGCCTTGAATTTAAATTGGAACGGAAATGTAGTTTTATTTTCAATTACTCATCTGACATATCAAAGCTTTTCTATGGGTAACATGCAGCAAGCAGTTCTACTCCCAGATCTTTCTGGGGATCACCTTCTTTGGTTCCTGAGACCATGCTATACTGTTTGGATCTGGGCTTTGTTAACTTCCTGGGCCTTGCATGCAAAGCATGTGCTCTGACCCGACTTCAAACCTTACAAGAGAACCTATGAAGAGTATGAAGAATTTATGTTTACAGTTTTCAAAAGAAAAGCTCCTAAAAAAAAAAAAAAAAAAAAAGGTTGGAGCGATAGCACAGCGGGTAGGGCGTTTGCCTTGCACGCCGGCCGTCAAGTTCCATACCTGGATTTGATCCCCGGCATCCCATATGGTCCCCTGCGAATAGCCAGGAGTAATTCTGAGCAAAGAGCCAGGAGAAACCCCTGAGCGTCCCGGGTGTGACCCAAAAAAGCAAAACCAGAAAAACAAACTAAACGAGCATATATGGGGGGATATCTGCTGAGGGATCAGTCCTGGAGTGCTTGGGGGACCATATGGAGTGCCAGG
>JAJIBD010014586.1:0-30903 GCA_021461705.1 Cryptotis parvus | reverse complement strand
TGGGTACAGAATCACCCTTTCTGGTAGTAATTCTCAGTTTCTTCTCCCACAGAACGGAGTTTGTGATCTGTTTTCAAGTGAAGTCTTGTGTAATAGGGCCAGACCTAGAGTTGAATCCATGTCTTGGAATATAGTCTTGATTTCAAAATTTTCTCCTAATATTTTTAAAAATCTTTGCTATCAACCACTGTTTCGTGTTTGCAATTAAGCCTAATAAATTAAAATGCATCAAAGACAATCTGATACCAAAATGTCAGTGGTTGATAATCTCTCAGTATCTTTACTGTAAACCATAATGCCCAACAGAAGAGAAAGAGAAGGAGAAAAAGTGCCTGCCATAGAGACAGGCTAGCAGGTGGGTGGGGGTGGTGGGTGAGAAAATGGGGACATTGGTGGAGGGAAATGTACAGTGGTGGAGGGATGTGTGTTAGAACATTGTATGACTGAAATCTGATCATGAATAGCCTTTGTAACTGAATCACATGGTGATTAAAAAATGTAAATATAAATGTATATATTGTCATGGATATATATCTTTTTGGTTTGGACTTGATATTAAATATATATTCTTTTTCTAATATTTTATTATACCACCGTGAGATATACAAGTTAAAAGATGTTCGTGTTTGGGTTTCGGTCATACAGTGTTCCAGCACCCATCCCTGCACCAGTGCCCATTTCCCACCACCAATGCCCCCAATTCCTCCTCCCTCTCCTAGCCAAGCTCTATGTCAGATTTTTTATCTCTTTTCTCTCTTTCTCTTGCTCTCTTTCTCTCTTGCTCTCTCTCTTCCTTCTCTTACACATTGTGGATTACAATACATTCATTTAGAGGCTATCATGTGTATCTTTTGCCTAAATTCAATGCTCAGTTCTAGGCTGGTATTATTATTTTCTCTGTCTTACCGAACCTCTTACTCCCACACATTTGTGGTAGATTCCACCTGTTGAGAAGACCTCCTGATCCATGTTTTGCCTGAACTTGGAAATTAGTATCATGAAATATATAAATATATATTCTTAATTCCAATTTTTTCTTTAGGGGATATGTCAATATTTTACAGTGCTTGCAACAAGATTTATGCCTCCTAGGTGTTTACTACCTAAGCAAATTTGAGAATCTCTTCTACATAATGCATTTATTATATATTGATTTTTGTATCATTTATTCTGCATTTCCAAATGAATTTTAGGGTTGTCCTATAAACTTCTGGAAAACAGTTATCTAGATTTTTTTACTGGAATTGTGTTAAATCTATACATTAGTTTGAGGAGTAGTGTTAGCTTAACAAAATTGACTGTACTGCATGAATCTAAGATGTTGAAGACACTATTTAGACATACTTGAATATTCTTTCATTCATTTAAATCATATTTTGTTACAATAAATACATATTTCTGTTAAATTAAATTTATGCTTAGAAATATTTTATATTACAGATTATGCTTTTCTGTGTTCTCATTTATTATTTTAATTATTTGATATTCCAATTCAACTTAAAGTCTTTGATAATAATGAATTTTAATTTCAATAGACCTATGCTATTAAAAGTTCTCCTTGACAACTCTTTTACCAGGAGAAAATTCAGTATTAAGTACACATTTTTAAATCAGTTTTCTTAATTTAATTTTTTATTACAGCACCAAATAGAAATACTGACATTTTTGTATCACTCTTTTATCCTTCAATTTTGTTAAAACTATTTATTTGTTTTATTTACTTTTATTTTCTTCCTTAGTGTTTTCTTTTGTAAGATCATGAATACATTGTCACATTTTAAATCTGGTGAAACACAGAAAGAAAACCCATTTAAAGTTTTTAGAGTGAATGTTTGAAATCAAGTTATTTACTGTATCTGTAGGAATCAACTTTCTGGTTAACAAATGCATCTAATTTAAATGAATAAATATTTATTCACAATGAGAATAAAGATTCTAATAATTTGACCTTTCCTGCACTATGGAAGTTAGTAAATACTCAATAACTAAATGTATTTAGTCAACAATATAACTTTTCAGATTGTATTATGGAGAATACTATAGCATCTCAGAAGGGTCACAACTTCTAGATGTCTCCAATTTGTATGAATACAACAAAGTCATTTTATCTACTATGACTTTTTATGTAAACTAAAAGGGGCAGAATGGATTAGTGAGTTTTCCTTTTTTGACAATAAAGTTAAAACCACAGCTCTCTACAACTTATTTCTTTAGCAGAGCAGTAGGTCTATACTCTCAACCCTGTAGAGACTAGGCTACAGCATTAAGAACAAATCATCTAGTATTTCAGTCTTCAATTTTCCAGGATAGAATCTCCTAGTAAGGATAGCTATCAAGTCTTAAAGGTATGTGAATACAAAGTATTATTTTATATCTCTTTCAGAGCACATTCATTGTTATATGCATTTCTTTTGATTGAATTTTAAATCTATAACCCCTTTCAGGTACTTAGGGGATATTTCTCTTATCAGTTTTTATTTCCATACTTTATGCATTATATTCAACATGCTTATGGACTCTTCCTCTCTTTTCTGCCTAGAAAATTCTGTATGATATATACAATTCAAACTGTATCACCTTTGGGTAAGCCACCCATTCCTGATTTGTTTCGTTAAAAATAACCATTCTTTTTTCTGTCTTTTTTTTTTTTTTTTGGTATATGAAGACCTGCCATGAACTGAAATGATTGCTTTTATAGAACCAGGACTCATTAATATTTAATAAACGTTTAATGTTTTGAATGATTTTGGATGTATAGAGAAATCATGAAGATACTACACAATTCTGGTCTATTCCACACCCATTTTCCCCTAATATTAATAATCTGTCACAGCACAACACATTGTCACAATCAAGGAACCAAAAATAATTAAAGCCCAGGCTCAGTATTTAACAAATGTCCTTTTCTGTTCCAGGACTTTACCCAAAATGCCACATTACATTTAGTTGACATTTCTCTTTAGGGTTCTGACTTTGATAGTTTTTCAGATTTTCCTGGTTTTAGATGATCTTCAAGATTTAAAAGGTACTTACAAGTCAATCAAGTAATTTAAGCATGTTTGTTGCATGTGCTTTTATTTTTTTATTTTTATTATACCACCGTGAGACATACAATTACAAAGGTGTTCATAATTGGTTCTTGGTAATACAGTATTCCAGCACCCCTCCCTCCACCAGTGCCCCATTTCCACCACCAATGTACCCCACCCCTCCCACCCACCCCTAGGCTGCCTCAATAGCAGGTACCCCTGTATCCTCTCTTTCTCTGTCTCTCTCTGTCTCTGCATCTCTCCCATTTCTGTCTTATTTAGTTCATATTTCTTCCTCATTTTTTAATTTCTGATTGGTGTGATTATGCAGGTATCCAAATCAAGGAGAATATTACTTCAGATTGGGGTGATAGTCCTATCTTTAAGTTAGAGTCTGTACCTTCTTAGTTAATTTCTAGATATGAAATATGGCCATAACTCAAAAAATTGTTTTGTTTAAAAAAATATGTACAATTTATATTCACTTCCCCTTTCTTCAAAGTACTTTCATTATGGAAAAATCTTGCAATAAACCCTACTTTGCAGAGAAACTTGGAGAGAATACAACACACAATTTTTTGCTTCACCATGCAATTTGGTTAAATTAAAATTTCACAATGAAATTATAGTTTCACGCAAAGGAAAATCTGAAGCATACCCTTAACTAAAGAAAGAGGAAGTGATTAAAAGAAACATGATGTTACAGAGCTGATGGAAGTAGGAGATCATAAGTAAGAGAGGGCCAAGGAATCTGAAAACCAAGCTTCAGCAAAATCCATGTGGTTGTTTTCCTATAGTTTCCATCACATGTACACACTAAGGATTTCATATTCCCTAGATTTAGTCAATGTTCTGGAAGAAAAATCCAGTCAATCAAGGCTAAATCAGGTACCCACTTCATTGAAAATCAAGGAGGAGATTGAGAATGGCTCTTTCTTACCCCTCTATAGGTAGGAACATGCACAAGGTAAGATTCTCTTGTCAACAAAAGATGTAGATAGAATGAAAGAGAAGTAATTCCCCAGAAGTTGATTGGGGAACAACTGAACTTGGATATTGGATAGTCAATAGCTGCCAAATACAAATATCTATCATGTATTTATAGAATATATGTAAAATAGACACCCCAAAACCAAATTATGGTATTGTGTCCCTCACTTTTTCTTTGTTTATAATGAAGGAAACAGGCCAAGATATTTGCTCACAAACGTTTGTATAGAAGGATCTTGTCTTTATAACCATTGTCCCAGTGCAAATCAATGGCCTAGTTACTGTTTTTGACCATTATTTAAAAATCAGACTGTTCCAATGTACTAATGAGGCACCATTATCTGTGTGCTGCTTTTCGACTGTCCTGGTTTCTTTGTATTTCTACTGTCATCTCTTGGCCCAAATAACTTTTTATTCTTAATGATGCTTTGGTGCTTGTATCCTAGGCTTTTTAACAAAGGCAAGTTATTTTAGAAATCAAGTAAGTCGTTCTGGGCCTCTATTTTCTAGTTCAGAGCTAGAAGAGCTAGAAAATTGCTTCCCTTAGGTTAAGTAAATAGGACATAGAATTTAATCATTTGCTCAATATAATCCTTAATATATAGTATCACCATAAAAAGCACCTATTTTTGTTGTTTCTCACGGTCACAAAAAAAAAACTTGAATTGAGTAAAGAAAAACTGTAATTGCAAAAGTTGAAGGAAGTCTCATGACTCATGACTTCAGCCAGAGAGAACAGCACCATCCTGGGATGTGACTCATCCTTAGTCTTTATTTCAAGCTGTGAGTCCTAAGCAGTGTGCAGGTTGGTCAATAGAGTTCATTTGGGTTAAGGATTAGAGCATCTCTCTCCTGTAAGGGCCGCCTAATTGCTCTGTCAGTTATCTCTTCTGCTTCCTTAGCAAATCCTGATCAGAGGAAGAGGGCTAATTATTTCCATTTGATCAGCATTTAATTTACTCAGTCATTGCTGTTGGGTGGGGGGGCAGTTCAATTAACATTATCAATAATCTCCACAATGTTACTTTTAAAAAATATTAGCTGCTATCCTGAACGCATAGGAATTCAATAAATGTTTCCACACCAGAGGACATCTGTTATTCCTGTGTATATAGTTTGAAGGAAGGAATAGAAGCCAAGAGAGAGTGAAGGAAAGAACTGAGAAAATTTTGTATTCCTTAGTCTTTGTTCTGCTTATATTTCTGTCCATCTTCACTCTGGCATTCAGAGTGGTTTCAGTGACTATGACAACTAATCAGGATCCTTATAGAGAAGTTGTGGTAAAAGTAATTGTTTACTCGGGGCCGGGAGCGATAGTCCAGCGGGTAAGGCATTTGCCTTGCATGCAGCCAACCTGGGTTCAATCCCTGGTTTCCCATATGGTCCCTCAGCACAGTGCCAGGAGTGATTCTTGAGTGCAGAGCCAAGAGTAACCCCCTGAGCATTGCTGGGTGTGACCCAAAAAAGCAAAAAAATATATATACTAATTGTTTTCTAAACACCGACTTGAAATATCCAAAGGAAGCAGTGAATTCCATATTAAAGGAGGTGTCCTCATACTCCTGCCTTAGACCTGGAAAGGTAGTTACCAGAGCTATGCTGCTGTCAGTCCCTTGTCAACCCCCAAGCTTCATGTTAATAAAAAACTAGTAAAAGCAACTATCTCCCATGTTCTCAATAAATGTTCATTTACCAATCATAAACTTAATAGGTACCAATTTAATTGGTATCTGTGTTTTGCTATATTACATATATAAAAGGCCCATATGACAGTATATTTTGAGTTTCACAGTACATTGATTAATAATTCCACTCTATGTTGAATCAGTTAAAATTGATTTCAGAGAATAAAGATTTCAGCATTATTTCTACCTTCCCCATTGTATTTTAATATTTAAGTATCTGATTCTGTTTCCAAGAGCAATTTAGTGACAAAATTGCTTAATACTGATGTGACTTTCTTTCTAATTACAATGTCAAAGCAAGTCTTTCCCTATTCAATAGGGAAATGTTTTCTGGCTCAGTATTCTGCTAACAAATCCGAGTCTTAGATGTATTCCAAACTTATGCTTAGACATGGAAGCTAGAGTCTCCCAAAAGTCTTTAAGGTTACAATGAAAAAAGATTTTATAGGGTCCATGGAGATGGCTCAAAATGCTGGAGAGCATGCTTTGCACGCAGGGGACCAGATTAATCTCCAGTGTCTCACAGTCCCCTAAACAATACTGGGAGTTTGGGATCCACAAACACTATTCCAGGAGTAGTCCCCAAATACCATATAACCCCAAAACCAAGGAAAAAATGTGATTTACAGGTCTAATGCCAATTGTTTTAATATTACTGAATAAAGTACATCAGTGATGTACATTGTGGTGCTCTTAGCTGATGAACCCCTTTATTACAGCTTGAGGAATAATAACATGAAGCAAGCTGTGAGGGGACTCATGGGCAGAAAACGGTCTTTTCTCTGACATAACACCTGTCCCTTTTAGGTGTTGCAGATGTGGCTGCAGTGCCCAGCTGTGTCAGCAGGTGGCAGACAGGAGACAGGCTTGTATACACCCAGGGATCTGCCCGTGGGCTCTGGATGGTTGATGGTCTGACATAAAAAAAGACTGGCGCCTGGGATGAACCCAGAGCCATGGCTGAGCCTGGAAAGCTACCCATGGTGAATTGGTGATATGCCAAAAACAGTAACAATAACGGACCACATTCCCAACGAATGGAGACATTATTGGCACCCACTCAAGCAAATAGGAAGACAAGTGATACAAGTGAAAGTATGGTGTTTTTACAAATACTATGAAATTTTTGTACTCCAAATCATCATAAATGCTTCAAATTAGCTACATTTATAGACAAGAGACTTAATAGTGAGGTAGTCATGGCTAGGAATAGAGATATTATAGGAATAGAGATATTATTGACGTAGGTCCTTCCTTGTTGGGTGGCCTGGCTCTTTCCCACCATCAGGCCCTTGGGAGACCCAGAAGTGGGCTCTGTTTTCAAGGTAATAAAACTTCTGAAAGCCCAAATGTTTACATTCACCAGAGAAAATCACCTGTTTACAGGACAGGATGTGTGCCTTGCCTTCTGAATACTTTGTTGCAATGGCTCAAGATGCTATTTGTGCTTTGTATCCCTTTACCCAGAAAATTTTGCATAAAAGTCCTAAGTTAATGCTCAGTACACAGGAACTACTCTCCAGAATGCCCCCTTCTTTGGTCTCTTTCTTTCCTTCCTCAACAGCAGCTTCTCCCAAGTTCTTCCCTCTCCTTTTCTCAGGGATGAAGTCCAGCTATGATTTAGGTCTCCCTCATTCGTGCCAGGAGCTGCTGGCTGGGGACCCCTCGACATTCTAGCAAGACAATTATGAAAACCAGTGAAAATTTACCCCCATCACATAGCCACAATGTTTGGAACCTGTAGGTAATAAGATATTTATTCTCAGTCTCACACCACTTCAATACCAGAAGCATATTATCAGTGTAGCTAATTTCATATATATATGAAATTAGCTACACTGATAGCTGATTTCAGTTAATGAATATCAACTGAATATTTCAATTAATATTAATGTTCATTGTTTATTTTATATACTGAATAGTAGAATGGTTCCCAGCTTACACACATGGCATAAATGAGCAATTCTATAATATAATGAACAAACATCTCTGAATGCAGCAGTTATGTGTACCTAGGTCGAGAAATCAACATGATGAATGACCTAAAACCTGAGCTGCAGGAGGAAGAGAGCGGCATGGAATGCCTTCAAAGGCATTGAAGAAATAGCTAAAAGGACAAAGAACCTCCGGCTCCGGGCACCTCTCTTTGACTCCACCATTCTCCCTGCATAACATCAGAGACCTGGGCCCTACGAAAAGCAGGATGAGAATGCTATTCGGTCCAGGAGGAATCGAAAGAGCTGTGCTTGGAATATCACGCCTCACTCAAGTGAGAGAAGGAATCCGGAGTTCTGACATCCTGCCGCTATTCCAGAATCAGGGATGCTGTCTCGTTTGCCAAGGCATCGAAAATCAGATGGGCTGGACATGTAATGCGATTTGGAGACAACCGCTGGACTAGAGCCGTTACCGACTGGATCCCACGGGATGTCAAAAGATCACGTGGCTGCCCACCTACAAGATGGTCAGACTTCCTTGTCAAGACCCTGAAGGAACGGTTTGAGGCTCTTCATATTCCTGAATCAACCAGATACCATTGGGCTACATTGGCATGTGATAGGGTCCAATGGAAATGTTACTGGCGCCCGCTCGAGCAAATCGATGAATAACGGGATTCAAGTGAAGTGATCAATGGACAACTCCATTAAATATGTTAAGTATGCTATATCCAAAAATATAGCAGCTAAAACTGGACTCTTGAATTCAAGGAGTCCAGTAGAACAATATCACTGTGCTTGGGGGGGCTGGGGGGTTGTGGGGCCGGGGCGCATCTCTTGTTGGGGGGGGTGTTTTACAGTAGAATAATACAGTGTACAGTATAGCAGTAGAACAATATATTATAGTTCTACTGTATAAACTTTAAAAAGAAAGTTTATACAGTAGAACTATTATATATTGTATTTGATTGATTAAACTATTGTTTCTGAATACTAATATTTTCCACAGTGATCTCCATATGTCCTGGGTAATTATTAAGAGGATGAGAGGTTGGAAAAGTAGGTTCATATCACTGGGATCTGTTGAATCACATTGGGTTGTGTTAAGAAATGATAGAGCTAAATATTCAAGCCACAGAGTCAACCACACTGAAATCATGAGACCCAGACTTTCACAGCCAAATTTCAAAGCTGCCTGTCAAGATGTCAGGCTGGTACTGGGGTGTGGAGTAGGAGAGGGAACCTGGGGACATTGGTGGAGGGTGTTGACACTGGTGATGGAACAGTGTATGTCAAAACCCACTATGAATAACTTTGCAATTAACTGTTTTAATAAGATAAAAATTTGAAAAAAAAGAAAAAAAGATGCAAGACTTATGGAGAAAATTTTACTATTTGGAGAAACATATCAGCATCAGGGAATAGATGGCAGAAGATATAAATAGTTTACTTAAGCATACATAAGTTAGATTTAAGTTAGATTTAATTAATGAATGTTCATAGGGCTTACCTTTGTCATAATGGCATAATTAAAAAAGAAATAATTCCTGGATATCATGCTGCTTCAGCTTATTATGTGGATATATCATGTCAGTACAGACAATTAGCAAGGTGCAAATAACTGAAACACCCCCTAGTGAGCAGCTTTCATTTGATCTGGAATTGCTTAGGAAGTTCAACCATCAGCACAACCCCAGTGTTAATAGGGTAGCGTGGCAACTGCCATAAAGCGCTTTCAACTAGTTGCACCCTCTCAGAGGGATGGAAATGATTTGTCCACAGAGGGAAGAGCTGAAGACCATGTACCCGATTTTCCATCTTCAGAAACTTCTCTCAGAGCTCAGAGGGTTCCATCTAACCATGAACTCAGTAAAAAGTCTGTGGTAACCTAAAGTTTTAGGGTGTGACATTCCCTAGCTGTCCTGGGTTTTATCAACAAAGCAGCTCAGCTCATATTGCAAGTCTAATTTATGATAAGTGTTTCTCAGGAAACAGTCTCTAGTTGCTATTATTCAAAGACAGAAATTATAACTCTGGGGTCTCTGGAATCTCTAGCAGAAGACATGACACCTAAAGCAAGACACCAAGTTTCCAGGTCTCACATGCTTTCCCCAACTCTCTTTTCTGACATTTGTTTGTATAGACAGATGCCAGACACCTATGTTTCCTTTATTGCCTGACTGGTATTCATTTAAAATAACTTCACAGGCACTCGGCTCGCGCCGGGCCTAGCTAACCATGGAACCCCGAGGAGGGCAGATGGGTTTTGGGAGTGGGCCCGTCGCCTCTGGGGGGTCCCGGAAGCAGCCGGATGAGACTTCGCCCATCACACTAGCCACCATTTTCGCTGTCCGGATGCTGGGAAACTGCCTCACGACCAGATCAACAGAGCAAAACCAGTTCGAGTCCAGGTTGCTGCTGCTGCCGCGCGGTCCACTAAAATAGTGAAACATTAATGTCTTTTAATGCACTGCATTCCACGAAGAGCAGGAAAGTTTGTTGGGAAGGAGATATAAAGAGGAAAGAAATGACATACAGAACCCGCCAAGTGGTTGAGGTGCGGAGGGGGAGGGAGGTGGGGACATTGGTGATGGGAGATGGGTTTGGGTGGAGGGTGCGTGTTGGAACACTGTAGAACCAAAGCTCTACATGAGCATCTTTCAATTAAAAAAAAAGGTGGAATCTACCACAAACATGTGGGAATCAGAGGTTAGGTAAGACAGAGAAGGGAACAGTGTGCTAATATTTGTCAAAAGTGATAATACCAGCCTAGAACTGAGCATTGAATATAGGAAAAAAGATATACATGATAATCTCTAAATGTATGTATTGCAATCCACAATGTGTAAGAGAAGAGAGAAAGAGAGAGAGAGAAGAGATAAAGAACTTGCCATAGAGGCAGGCTAGGGAGGGGGGGAGGGAAGTGGGGACATTGGTGGTGGGAAATGGGCACTGGTGGAGGGATGGGTGCTGGAACACTGTATGACGGAAACCCAAACATGAACATCTTTGTAATTGTATATCACATGGTGGTGTAATAAAATATTTAAAAAATAAATAAATAAATAAAAATATCTTTCTCTTAAAAAAAAAATAAAATAAAATAACTTCACAGTTTAGGATATGAGTAATCCCTAAAGGTGGGAGACAAAATTTTAATGTGAAATCATTGGCTTAAATACCAACCTCCACTCTTACGTGAATAATCTTAAAAAAAAAAAACCTTTAATACTAAGACATTAACCTCCACAGTCTTTCTAATTGCACTTTAAATTTTAAACCCAACTGTGTTATCAAGTCTTTTTTAGAATAGCTTTTGGCTGCTGAGAGGCTCAGAAAGGGCGTTTTTTGTTCAATCGTGCCTGAAAGCTTGGGTATCAATTGGAGAGGAGGAAGAGGTTAGATTTAGGAAGAAAATAGGAAACTGCTCAGTAAACAGGAACTGCTCTCCAGAACGCCCCCCTTTCCCCTGCTCTGGTGTCTTTCTTTCCTTCCTCAACAATGGCTTCTCCCAAGTTCTTCCCTCTCCTTTTCTCCTTTTTAGGGAGAAACTAACTCACATTTAACCTTTCCTTGTTATAGCCTCTCAAATGGTAGCTCAAAAAAGCACCAGGAATATAAAAGCACCACACATGCATAGTGTCTAAGACGGTACCACAATATTCTTAATTCTTAAATATTTTAAGTTATGCAAGTGATAATTATAAAAACCTGGTAATACTCACTGGATCTGAGACTCTATTTATTGCTATTGTTTTCACTATCAGCAATGAATATCTGTCTAGAACTAGTTATATTTGCTTCTTTAATCCCCACTTATCTTACCACAATTCTTCACGAGATACACTATCATCTGATTCGAAGGGCTAAAATGTCAGTGACTTTATGATACCACAGTAATTTTGATTTTGTATTCAGATATAGCTGTTGCTAGTGTGTATCCTTTAAACCACTATGTTGCACCCCTATTCACAAGCAGAGCAGGTGATGCTATAATCTCATGTGCATTACATTCAACCTTTACAAACTTTACAAACTTTAATTATTCTCATCACTTTCCCCTAGCTCTTAGGGAAAGCCTTGGAGCTGATTAAAAGCATCGTATTTCTGTTTATATATAATATATTTATATAAATATCTCATATAAAAGTATAAATATATTTTATATAAATATATATAATATAAATGTATATGATTATATAATATAAACACACATTTATATATAAATATATATAAAAGCTTAATGATCAATTTAAAAACCTAGGGAATTTAAAAGCAAAAAGAACAAAATAATAAAACAAAAATAATACTTAAGAATTGTGGGAAAACTAGGGAAAATATCCCAAGTAGGATAAATGCTAAAAATCTTATTTTTTTTTTTTTTGCTTTGGTTGGAGGAAGGGGGCTTGGGGCTGTGCTCGTGACTCGCTCTAGGCTACATGCTAAGGGATCACTCTTGGCAAGCTCAGGGAATATATGGGATGCTGTGGTGCAAGACAAATGTCTTGGTTGCTGTAATAACTCTCCAACCCTTCAAAACTTATTCCTTCATCATTTTCAAACTATTAAAAATAGCAAAGATTTAAAACACCCTGAAAGAATTCAGAAAAAAATTATCTAAGAGGAAGACTGATAAGAATCAGACGCAACTTCTGCAGAAACCATGCAAGGAAGAATATAGGGGAGTGAAATACTAAAAATAATAGGAGAGGAATAAAACCATCAGCTTAGAACTATGAACCATGTGAGATTATCTTTCAAAACTAAAGTATAAATGAAGATTCACTCAGACAAAACAGTGAAGAAAGGTACTGGTCATTGGCTTTGATAAAGACGTGCTCTCTCTCACCACTGCTTTCCAAATAGTAGGTGTCCTAGCTAATGTAATAAGATAAGAATGGGAAATAAGCGGTAACAGATTGGGAAGGAAGAAAAGAAAATGTTTTGTTCACAAGTTACATGATTGCTAATAAACACTAAAGAACTTTACAATTTTTTTTCTCAAGTAAGGAAAGGCAGTAAGAATGCAAGATACAAGTTTAATGCATGAAAATTAATCCCTGGATCTTTCAGCCTGGGGAGTCAGCGCATTCCCATATGTCTTTCCAGAACCCATAGTCCACAAAGACTGCAGCTCCTTTGTTATGGGACCTCATCCTGTGTTTCTCTTTCTCTGGAATGTTAATTCTTGTCTTTGTAATAAATTGGCCATCTAGTGAGTAAAAAGAGTCAATTGTTAAGAAAATATATTCCATTAATGAGCAAGTGAAACTTGAAATAAAGAATAATAAATAACTCTCATCACTACTTTTCACCATAGTTTTGCAAGCCCTGATCAACACAATTAGGCAAGAAAAAATAGAAAACAAATGCAAATTGGAAAGGAAGTAAAAACTACTATTTATAGATAATGTAATAATATGCATAGAAAATCATTAAGATGGCCTGCCACAGAATTAGTACTAAAAATAATTAAATGAGTCTAGTAGAGTGGCAGGATACAAATTAATACACATAATTTGTTATATTTCCATATGTAAATAATGAGTTTGGAAAAAGGAAGGCTGAAGAAATGTAATGTATGATTACATAAAAAATAAAAGACCTTGGAAAAAAAATGAATATTGAGGACAAAAGACCTATACCAGGGAAATTACAACACATTACAAAAAATGAGTAGACCAAATCCAAAGAAATTAGAAACATATCCTATGCTCAAAAATTGGCAAAAGATGCATAATTAAATAGGCAATCTTATTTAAGGCAATCTAGAGATTCACTGATTAACCTATCAAAACACCAATGGAATTTTTTGGAAGAAATTATAAGAACAATTCTAAAATGTGTATAAGTCACAAAATATCCCAAGTAACTAAAGCAACATTTTTTTAGAAAAAGAACAATGCTTAATTTCAAACTATGTAACAAAATTTTAGGAACTAAAACAATGTTATACTGGAACCAGAAAGTTAGTACCACATGTGAAAGAGAGCAGCTACCCCTTTCCCAACCAGGGCAGGCCTACTCATGGAAAGTTACCAATTTAGGACCTGAGTGACCTTTTCATCTTGAAGTAACCTTTTCATCCTATTATCTACAAAAGGCCCAGAGCAAATTCCTGTTAGAGGTTAGGAGACCCCCCGCCCATAACCTGCTATCTGGCCTGAATTGCCTGAATTGCATTCCTGCACGTATGCATGGCCGTTGCTGACCTATAATCCCACACGAGTATCTAGCCGCACCAAATATAGAAAGAAGTATTGAGTGTGACCTGATTGGTAGGTGATAGTTACTTGTTACAAAGTGATTGGCTGCCTGCGCGCAGACCTTGACGTCATATTTTAAATCTATTGGATGGTTATGCGGGCTTTTCTGTAGCGGGAATTATCTCTTAAAAGATCCACCCTGGAAGGGCTCGGGGCTCTTAGCCGCTGGCTGCTTGTGGTCATGCTATGAGCCTGGGTATACTCGAATTTTAATAAAAATCCTTCCTTTTGCATAGGACCCGGTCTCTCAGAGCTTTCCTTGATAGGTGCGGCATTCTGAGGCTCCCAGTCAGTCACCCCATCGGGTGGCCAACTATTTCACATGCTGGACATTTGCCTTCCATGTGACTGGGTTCCATACCTGGCACCCCATATTGTAAAAAACACTGCCAGGAGCAAACACTAAACACAGAGACAAGAATAAGCCTTGGGCACAGCTGGGCACGGTTAAAAAATATGTAAAATTAAATTTAAAAAAGTAAATAAAATAGTATGGTATTGAAACAAGGTGAGACACATAGACCAGCATAACTGGTCTATCTCACTCCATGTCCATACAACGTTCCAACATCCATAAGATAGAGAGCACAAAATAAAATGGTGCACATGTTGGCACCTAATGTATATTAAATATGTAAACATATATAATAATAGAGGAAAAAAAGCTTCTTCAACAAATGATGGTGGGAAAATGGGCAGTCACTTACCAAGAGAAGAAAAGAAATGAAAATAATGGTAGATTGCCATTCAATGCCATACATAAATATTGAAATACATAGAAGAGAACACATCAGGACTTTAACATCTAATATGTACTTAGAAACTCAGCTGTAACGGCAATGGAAACCAAAGCAAGTACAAATAACTAAAACTACATTAATTTAAAAGCCTATATACAGCTAATGAAGCTAATACACACACACACACACACACACACACAACATGCATACACACCATAGCAATTAGGAGAAGACTGCATATGGTGAGATAAGATATATGGGAAAATGCTGTATTTTCCCTCTTAATTTCTTTTAAGCCCCCCAAATGCTCTAATTAATAAAGGTTACTTTAAAAGGGCTCCATTCCAGGATGATGAGCATCAGTATTTGTTCAATGTTGTTGCTGGCCATGATCCCTTTATACTGCACACAACAACATTGCTTAGTTGTGACATTCTCAACTGAGATATTACGAGATACAAAATTAACATAAAGAGTCAATATGCATTCACTGTTCGGGAGCAAAGAACTCCCCATAATATAATGTGGCACTCTCAATCTTTCTACCACTTTGACACATATACCAGATTAAGTTTATATACTATATATAATCAGATTCCTATTGATAAATAACAATCATTGTACATTGTTGTTTTACACTCAAGAAAATAAAGAGATAAAAGTAAACCCTTCTTACCTGTGCTCTAAATACAAATAAATATTTTATTAACTAAAAATAATATGAGATACTTCTATACATTTATCCCTTAGAAAGATCGCTGCTCTAGAAACTAAGTTATTTCTAATTATGTAGCATGGCAACAATTTAATGCTAATCTACACTAATCCCATAGGCTATTTTTATGTTTTAAACGTTTTCCTTCACTTTATGTGTCTGCAATAATTTAAAGAATTTACAGTAAATTCATTTTAGCATAAAGAGCTAAACACTTTTTTGGAAAAAAAGTTGAGTTTAAATTAAATGACATATATTCATATACTCTGTGATCTCATTTACTAGACAAAGTGATTTATTTTCAGTGATTTATAGTATAAATTATGTTATAAAACAGGAGAAACGACTAAAGTTGTAGCTTTCTACTCATATACTTCTTATAAAAGTGTAAATTTGATCATTTTTATTTACTTTGAAAACAATAAAGTGGGCATAATAATGGTCTTTCCCGAAAAGGCGTGTAGAAAGTATACATTCTCACTGTATTTATATCGAAACTGTGAAATATATCTAATGGAACTCCTAATAACACTTAAAAAATTTCACCTAGGCTTTCTCAAAACTTTTGCTATTTTTAAAATGCAATAACTGGAGAAATGGGTGCTGAAACACTGTATAACTGAAGCACAGTCCTTAACAGTTTTGTAATTGTATAGCCTCACGGTGGTATAATAAAAAATAAATAAAATTTTGTAAAAAAAATGAAATGCAGTAACTTTTCCATTGGAGGTGACAGAAAACACCAAAGAATTACTTTATAATTGAGAACATTTTCTGCTTTGTTTCAAAAAATCTAAAAAAAGAAAAAGAAAGAAGGAAAAACACTCATTAAAAAATGGAACTATGGGAAATGTTCTTTCTGTGCATGGAGAGATCAGAAGAAACGTTGTAGTCAGCAGTCATGGAAACTAGGCCTAACTCTTCAATCTTTCTCTGTGATAAATAGTTTGAAAGAATGGCCCAAATTCTTTTCCAGTTTAATTTTTTTTACTGAATCACCATGAAATATACAATTACAAAGCAGTTCATGATTGACCCAGTCATATAATGTTCCAACACCCATCCCTTCACCAGTGCACATTTCCCACCACCAATGTCCCCAGTCTCCCTCCTGCCTGCCCCTCCCCACAGCCTGATATCCAAGGCAAGCACTTTTCCACCCTCTCCTCCCACCTCTTATTTTCCTCTTTCACACTGTGGTTTGCAATACTGCTACTGAAAGGGTACTATGCATACCACTTTCCCTCCTTTCAGCACTCAGCTTTTGTCCAGAGTGATCATTTCCAACTAGCATTGTCCTAGTGGTCCCTTCTCTGTCCTAACTGTACTCCCTCTCCACCTTGGTGGCAAATTTCCTACCATGAACTATCCTCCTGGTCCTTGTTTCTACTGTCTTTGAGTATTCATGTACTATTATTTTTGGGTTTTTTAAAATATCTCACTGATGAGTGCAATCCTTCCTCTCATCCCTCTCTCTCTGACTCATTTCACTCAACCTGATACTCTTCATGTTCATCCCTATATAAACACTTTTATGCCTTCCTTTTTTCTAAGAGCTGCATAGTGTTCCCTTGTGTATATGTACCGCAGTTTCCTTATCCACTCATCTGTTCTTGGGCACTAGGGTTATTTACCGATTCTAGCTATTGTGAGCAGTGCTGCAATGAACATAGGAGAGCAGATGACTTTTTTGCAGTGTGTCTTTGTGGCAAATTCTTATTCTCCCTGTGTGCACATCCATTGCAGATGACTTTAAAGTTCTTCCAATCCAGAAAAGGAGTCTTCTTCCCTATATTCCGCCAAGAGTTTGTGAAGTGCTATGGAATGGACAAGAAGGTAGATGTGATGCAAATGAAAGAGAGAGAGATTATACATGAGTTTACAGTTTGGTGGTAGAGAGCCAGAGTTTACCCATAACAGCAAGAAATTGTGTTCAGGAGGAGAGTTAGGGTTGGAGATAGGGTTAAGAGCACCAACAGATGGACTAGAGAAAGTACCTAGAGAAGGGTACTTGCCTTGCACATAGGCAACTTGGGTATAGGTCCCCCAAACCCTGCCAGAAGTACAGAGCCAAGAGTAAGCCCAGCACCACCAGGTGTGGCCCAAAAAAAAGAAAAAATTAAAACAACAACAACAAAAAAAAAACACTACTCGTATCACTAGGGAATCTGGGCTGACTTTTACTTGATTAAGCTAATAGAATTGAGGTGTTAGTTATAAGACAAGCTTTCCAAAGACAAAATTATCTATACCTTTTCTGAGAAAGGAGGGTGAATTGTAAGGAATTATAAACTCCACATTGTACAGCGGAGGATGCCCTGGCCCTCTCACTGACCATAGACAGCTGAACAAACCAAGATGAGATCCGGTAGCTAGCTGACTCCTAACCTCAGAAGCAATGACAAAGTGTCTCACTTTTCAGGTCACATCATCCAAGAGGTGGGCATGGCAAAAGTTATCATACTAATTTCTCATTCTAAGAATGAAGCTTTACTTGCCACAAATGGGTGGGGAGCAAAAATCTGTTAGAATGGAGAAGGGACCAGTATAACAATACCAGTTAGAAATGATTACTCTGGACAACTACGGTAAGGGTAAGAGATATACACGATAACTATAAGTTCTGGTTGCAAACCACCCAAAGGGGGGTAGGGGAGAGAGAGAGAGAGAGAGAGAGAGAGAGAGAGAAAGTGCCTGCCAGTGAGGCAGGCAGTGGGGATATTGGGGGGAAGCAGGCAGGAGGGAAACTGGGGTATTGGTAGTGGGAAATGTACACTGGTGAAGGGATGGATATTGGAATATTATATAACTGAAACGCAATCATGAAAACCTTGTAACTATATCTCACTGTGATTCAATAAAATAATAAATAAAATAATAGAAAACTATAAAGTTTCAAAGTAGAAAAATAGATAAATAGAAAAATAAAGTTTCACGTATATATCAGGAGGTCTTGTCAAAGGTGGAAATTATCACAAACGTGTGGGAGTCAGAGGCTAGGTAAGACAGAAAATGGAACAGTGTGCTAACAATTGTCGAGGGTACTAATACCAACCTAGAACTGAGCATTAAATAGAGGCAAAAAGATACACATGACAACCCTTTAATGTATGTTCTGTAATCCTTAGTCTGGAAGGGAAGGAAAAGAGAGAGAGAGAGAAAGGGAAAGAAATAAAGAACCTGACATGGAGGAGGGCTGGGGGGAGGGGAGGGAACCGGGGACGTTGGTGGTTGGAGATGGGCACTGGTGGAGGGATGGGTGCTGGAACACTGTGTGACCAAAAACCAAATATGAACTTTTTAATTGTATATCTTTGTAATTGTAAAAATAAAAAATTTTTTAAAAATTGTATATCTTATAATGGTATAATAAAAAACATTTTAAATAAAAAAAAGAAAAATAAAGTTTCAAAGTAGTTGGGCTAATTTTCTAAGAACAAATTGTTGCTGTGACTTAAGCACTGATCTTCCAGATTTAAAATAGGTTTAAATTCTGAATTGGGATATGTGACTACTGCGTGCCTTCAGTTACCGTAATGCAAATGTCACTCAAATCACACTTTTCATTCAAAATAAGGATGAACAGTTTCTTAACAGTTCCTCTGGCTTGAAATTTTCTAAATGGATCCAAAATGGTTTGGAGAATTTGGTATAGGAAGCTATAATAAGGTTTTCAGGGAAATGCAACTTCTCAGACGACATAAGTGCCTCCTTTGTCATGGTTATAGAAATTAAATATCATGCTGAATGAATTTTGATTTTCACCAGGTATGAAAAGGCTCACACACTTTTATGCATCTACCTTTAGGTGCCTGGTAAATGATAAGGCAACATACCTTTAAAAGGGTAAATTAAATGTGGTGTTTCAAAGAAGCAGGGCCCGTGAAGGATAGAATTATTCCCTAAGGCAGATTATGATTTTTCTTATAAAAAGTATGCCATCTGCTTTTGCATTAGAATCACAAAACTCCTTAAAGATCAGGAGATAGAACAAAGCACATCTGGGGAAATAGTGATGAGTGCTGACTTAATTGTTAAGATTGGTTTCATTTCTTTTATTTCTAATGTCGTTTCTGAATCTGCCCTTACCTGGGGATCAGCTGGCGCACAGTTGCAACTTCTCAGAAAGGAGATTGAGACATCTGAGGTAGACAAGAGCAGAGTGGAGAGATGAAGACTCTTCTAAGATAGCACAGGACAGAGATTGTCCTTCAAATTGTGTGTGTGTGTGTGTATGTGTGTGTTTATACTGCCGTCCTAATTGTCAGCATTTGAAGATTGGAGAAAAACATTAATTTAAGTGTAGTAAACAGGGTTGAACCCAAATCTAGAATGATTTACAAGAAGAGATTATGCATGGAGTAGAGACCGTTAAATGAAGATGCAGGAGACCACTACAAACCAAGAATATAAACCTCAGGATTAATATACCTACCAACATCTTGAGATCAGACTTCTAGCCTCCACATTCTAAGAAAACAAAATTCCGGTTTTTAAGTCACCTAGTCTATTGTATTTTGTTAAAACAATCATAACAAACTAATGCATTCAATATGGATGACTGAGGAAGTTGTTGAAAGGACTACAATTTTGTGATGCACTTTTTTTTTTTTTTTTGCTTAACACCAAGCAATGCTCAGGGATTACTCCTGGCTCTTTGCTCAGAAATTACTACTGGTGGGACTTGGAAAATTATATGGGATGCTGGAGATCGAACCCAAGTTTGCAGCATGCAAGGCAAATGCCCTACCTGCTGTGCTATTGCTCCAGCCCCAATGTAAATATTTTAATAGTCTAGGTGTGAAAAGAATGTGTTTAAGAAATACGTTTAGAATGCTGCATGAGAAAATGTATTGTAGTAAAGGGAGATGCCTAGATCACCCTTGACCTCAGTGTTTAGAGAGGAGAATAGAGAAGAAAGAAATTGGGGGAGGTGGGCATAAAATGGAAAGTAATGGGTGAAGGGGTCTTATGTCACTGGTATAGGGTAAGGGGAATAGCCTTATATCCAAAACACAGACACAGCAAACTGAAAATATGAGATCTAAGCTGCAACCACTGGAACTTTGTAATGTGTCTGTCAAGTTGATAGGGCAGAGATGAAACAGGGGTCGGGGGGTAAGGAGGGAATAAAGAAACACTGATGGAGGGACGTTGACACTGGCTATTTAATGAATGTTGAAATATTATATGCCTAAAACTCAATTAGCAATAACTTTGTAAATTGCAGTTCTTTGATAAAAATCATATACAAGCAAAAGAAATGTGTCTTAAGAGATAAGATCAAATGCTGTAAGAGACTCATGGAGAGAGAAGTTGGAATTTTTCCTGTGCCTGGAAAATTAGAGTAAGAACTTTAGGAAACACATGAGGAAAGAACGAAGTCATGAAATTTTCTTATAAATAGATGGTCATGGAGAGTATCATGCTAAATGAAAGGAGTAAAAAGGATAGAAACACATATAGAATGATCACATTCATCTGTGGGATATAAAAATATTTAATATGAGACTAGTACCCATGGACAGTGAAAACAAGAGTCAGGAGGACTGGTCCACATATGGAAGCTTGCCACAAGTAGAAGGGCTGGGGGAGGGTGTTAGGAATAGAGAAGGGACTGGCAAGACCATTATAGTTGGAAATGATCTCTCTGCACAAGAACTGAGTACGGAAAATAGGTAAAATGATGTACATGATAACTTCTTAGGACCCTATATAGCAAGCCGTAATTCCAGAGGAAAAGTGAGAAGAAGGAAGAAGGAGGAGGAGAAGGAGGAGGAGGAAAAGGAAGAGGAGAAAGAGGAGAAAGAGACAGAGGAGAAGGAAGAAGGAGGAGGAGGAGGAGGAGATGGAGAAGGAAGAGAAGGAAAAGAAAGAAGGAGGAGGAAGAGGAGAAGGAGGAGAAGAAGATGGAGGAGGAGGAGGAAGGAATAAGAAGGAGGAGGATGAGGAGAAGGAGAAAGAGAAGATGGAGGAGGAGGAGAAGAAAGAAGAAGGAGGAGGAGGAGGAGAAGGAGAAAGAAGAGAAGGAGAAGAAGGAGAAGGTGAAGGTGCCTTACATAGAGGCAAGCTGGGTGGGGAGAAAGGAGTGATACTAGGGATGGGCAGTTTGGGAAGGTGATGGGACAGAAACTCGGACATTGGTGGTGGGAAATATATACTGGTGAAGGAACCGGTAATAATAATAAAGCATCATTATTTTTCTCTATCAGGAATTATTAGAGACCACTCTCTATTCTTGAATCCTCTCAAATTTAAGTATTTCAACCTTTTAGGACCAAGGGACCTATCTAAGTATTTTCACCTCGTAGAACCTTCTCTTAGCATGGACTATTTACTTTCTTGGTCTTCAAACATTTATGACAGTTAAAATTTTGGAAATTCCTACATCTTTTCTCAATTCCATATGTGAGTTTCTCATAGCATGTTTGATATGTCATTTTACCCTGATATTTACTAAATTTATGCCTGCAAGCAAACGCCCTCCCCACTGTGCTCCAGCCCTATGTAACATGTTTGTGTAAGCAATATGTCTACATAGGTGGAACGTGAGAATATACCACCTACACGGCAGAGCCTGGCAAGCTACTTGTGTTTTATTTATTTGTTATGCCAAAAACTAGTAACAATTATGGACCTCAATTCTATGACCTGAAGAATGGTTTGAGGCTCTTCCTGTCCTTAGAGCAAGCAGATGCCTTTGGGTTACACTTGCTTGTGACAGGAGGTATGGAGATGTAATTGGTGCCCGTTCGAGCAAATTGATGAACAATGGGAAGACAGTGATACAGTAATATGGTGTTCTCTTATCTTCACTACTCCTGAATTCCTGATTCAAATATCCTGCTATCTATTCTTCAAGTCCCTTTGGATGGCCACTGCCCAGATCAAATGACTTTCTCCTGACTGCATTCAGGTTCATTCCAAGGACCATTTGTGGTATGGGGCATTGAACACTGGTTGGCTGTGTGCAAGTCAAGTGTCATACCCGCTACACTATTACTCTAGTCACTTAGTTGTTCTTTATCTGTTCTATTCTTAAGAGATGTTTAGACAAATGTTCAAGAAACATAGCTCAGATAAAGATAGGACAAAGCACCCAACATGTGGCATTGAGTAACGGCATATGGTTGCTCTCTACTAAGAAAGATATGTTTGCTCCAAGCTTGCTAAGGGATTTAATGCATCGTCAATAATGAATCAACATTTCATTTCTATTGATTGTTCTATGAATGAGCAGTATTTTTCACAATCAGAGAATTTTATTGTAATCTTTTACTTTTTTAATGTGGATATGTAAGCCTGTACCTATAATATAATAACTTCTGAGCTAAAACCAATATTCCCTTTCTTAGGATACAATACTTTGTATATTTATAGGCCTATTCATATCTTCTCATTTAAGTTTTATTAATTTTCTTCACTATTACTAAAATTTTCATTTGCTGGTTTTGCCAATTTTATAGAAACTTTAAAGTACAGCAGCACATAATTTTTATTGATTTTGCTTTTTGCTTTTTTGGGTCACACCCGGCAATGCTCAGGGGTTTCTCCTGGCCCTGCACTCAGAAATTACTCCTGACAGTGCTCGGGGACCATATGGGATGCCAGGGATCGAACCCAAGCTGGCACGGGCCGGCCACGTGCAAGGCAAAAGCCCTACCCACAAGACTATTGCTCCGGCCCCCCAGCACATAATTTTTTAAAGCAGCTTTATTTATGACAGGGAAGACACGGTAATTATAACAACAAGATACCAGAACAAAATCAAATTTAATTCAATATATTTTAGATGACAAGAATTGAAAAATTAGTTATTATGATAATAGGCAATATATTATATTGTACTAAGTGATTTGAATTTCTTTATTTGCATAGGTTAAAGTAACACAGCAATCAATCATCACAAATTGACTTTCATTTCATTTTATCATAAATTCACTTGCTATTCCTTTAAGTTATGCTGGAGAAAGTAATAGGAAATAAAGTTGTTGTATGTCTGCCAAGGGATAGATTGGGTGGTGGGAGGGAACCTAGAACATTGGTGGAAGTAAGGGGACATTGGTGATGAGATTGGTGTTACAACTTTATAAGCCTGAAACAAGTTTACTATGAAAAACTTTGCAAATTAAAAAACACAAAAGGAAACATAGCTCATATATTTTAACTGTTGTCCTAATAACCTTCCAATGCTCTCATCTCTTTGGTAGTAAACCAGCTCATCAAATTACTGAAAGTTATCTAATTCCCACTAGTCTGGAACCTATTTCCTTCTACTTTTTCTGCTCTTTGTATTTTAGCTCTCCTAGTTTCCTTGCTTTTCCTCAAACATGAGCAACTGTCCTCTAAACCTCACCTTTTGCAGGAATGCTAGAGAGGCAGCATCTAGAATGAGTTTCTCTAAGAATAATATTCATCGCTTCTTTGGTTCAGACCTTCGCCAATGGCATTGAGCCCAAAAAGCCACCTTCGGACACCATCCTGTATAAAGAAGCACAATTTTTACTCTTCTGTGTTGCTTTTATAGAGTTTATAACTTCTTCTCGCCTCTCTTCCCAAATCCAAATAGTAAGGACCTCGTTTTCCCCCACTGATGTCAATAATGCCACAATGAATGTGCAAGGCAGGAGCTCATAAACTCCTGTCACATGAATGAACAACTAAAAAGATGATTCTCTTTCTTATAAAACTCCCAAGGACTTTTTGTTGACTGTGAAATGACTTCCAAAGTACTTCCTTTAGAAGCCTTTCCATGACTCACCACTCCTGGTGTATTTCGCCATTAGAGTCCCAGTTTCAGCAACTGAGACCTCTTCCCCCTCCACTCTCCCAAAGACCTTTCTACAGCTACCATGCCACCTCTCTCTCCTCCCAGGATGGCCCACATGCTACCCCTGATTCCTACAGTCACATTTCCTTACATATTTGTCCCTATCTCCTTAATTCATTTTGTTCATTCCCTGATTCAGGCCCCAATCAGAAAGTGAGATTACAAAATAGAGTGACACAAAGAACCTGAGAGTAAAATGAGTCATGAGTCACATAACCATTCTGGATATTTTCATTTTTATTTTGCAAAAAGATATGAAATTTGATTCCCAAGATATACACATATCTTTGGATTATAAATATAATTCCAATATGCATATGTATATATGTATGCATATACTTCACTACTCTATTTGATTCCAAAGCTACATAGTTTTGGAATATATATAAAAATAATACATATATATTTTTTATTTTGTTGTATTTTGCTCACTGTATACAGACTAAGTGATTGGTCCCTACAAAACAGGCTGAAAATCTAGCCAAGTAAAAAATCTATTATAAGGTTTGTTTCAATGGAGTTGAAGCCTATTACTAGCAAGAAAAGCAAAGAACACATTTTCAGAACTTGGTGTTGTATAAGGCATATGGCAAACACTCTTAGTGAAATGAGGTGTCTGTGTACTCGACATGAGTAAAAACCCAATGAGGCTAAACCCAATGAGGCTAAATAAAACTCGACGTGGACTTGCTGCTCACTTCCCCTGTGTTCTCAAGGCAGCCAGGCAATGCTTAGGACATGGGTGGCTGCCCATCCACTGCACCGGATAACCCGCAGACACATCTCCCTGGCTCATGATTCCAGTTCTGCAGGGGTGAGGGCAGTGCTTCACTTGCTGATGTCGCTCTTACCCCCATGAATAGGCGTCTAAAGCGGATCCTGTTTCAGGTGGCAGCCAATTTGCAAACGAGGTCAAGAATATTTAGAAATGACTCTGACTTGGGACTTGTCTTCCAGAGATACCACTGTGCCTTTTTAATTTCTTGACATTTTCAGACATGGAGAAAGAAGCAGGCTGATGAGTCACCAATATTAATGGGATTTTGAATCCTATTTGCTGGAGAGCAGCTGCCTCTCCATTAGTCATTCATGGGGAAAAATATTATCAGCCAAACTCAGGGGAAAAGACAGCTCGTTGACAGCCATTCAGTTACCATTTTCATTAGCAGACCTTGCCGGTTGCTTCACTGGGAGAGCTGTTTGTTTCTTTACCTTGCGTGTGTCTGTTTGAGAAGCTGAAAATAATTGTTGTTTAGCTATTACCTTGAGGGAGAGAGTTTCATTGATTTGACAGACAGAAAGCAACTCCAGAGCCTGAATACTGTGAATCTGCTTAATCACAGAGGTTGCATAATATTACTGTACTAGCTTGCTTTTCTGATGGTTGAATTTTGCTTATATCTGTATGCACTGCTATGCAAAGTGGGGGAGGAGAAACATGTGAGACATTTGTGATTAGGGTAACAAATGATATCTCAAAAAATATCTGAAGAGAAGGAAGGGAGGGAGAGAGAGGGAGAGAGAGAGAGAGAGAGAGAGAGAGAGAGAGAGAGAGAGATGGAAAGTGCTTGCCATAGAGGCAGGTTAAGGAGGCGGAAATCTGGGGACATTGGTTTTGGGAAGGGCACACGGATGGAGGGATGGGGAGCTGAAACTTCGGTATGGCTAAAACCCAATCATGAACAACTTTGTAATTGCATATCTCACAGTGATGTAATAATTTTTTTTAATTATCCATCAAATCCAAGGGTTGAAATCGAAGTAGGAGAGTATATGCAAATGTCTCCAACTAACATCTCTGGTATTTCTTTAAGAACAGCATTAGCTGGCCCCCAAATGATCATATAGTTTGCTGAACAATGCCTTCCCCTTCATGATATCAAAATATCAACATTGAGGCTATAGCTCAGTGGTAGAGCATTTGACTGCAAAATATCAATATTGCTATCCTCCACATGAGTGGTAGGCACTTCATTTTCTTCACTTCTTGTGCTTTTTTTTTAATTGCAAGATACAGTCTCTGTCAGGAGTGTCCTTTTTCTGAGTGAATAGAGGGCATTTTACATTCAGACACCTCCTTCCACATTCTCTACTCTGAGTCATCAGTCCAAACCAAAGTAATAGCTGCTTGTTCTTAACTTTCAATATGAACAAACATCATCCAAAGAGCTGGTTTTAAGATAAATCCCAGGAACCATCATTTCATAAGATTAATGGTGGTTCTATTGAAGGCAAAGTTCAAACCTAGCTCAGATGTTGGAAAGTACTCTCAACCTTGGTACAGGGTCCACAATCCATCTTGACAAATTACAATGATTCATTTCCTGCTCATTGGTTATCAAGATCATTTAGCTAAGAAAGGGAAGATAATACTAAAGAACTTACTTATTAACTATCACTGTGTAGACTCCCAAAGTCTTTCCTGGAACCACACTCAGGGAAAATCTAGAATCAGGCAAGACATCTGCACCCTGAGATTATGTGAGGACCTCAGTGCTCTGCCCTCAGTACTCCCAAGATTTCCTTCATTACCACCTTGTTATATATAGCATTTCCTAGATTTCTGGAGACAGTGTTGAAACAAGATCTATCTGCGTGCTTAAGGGATTATTTGAAGACTTTTTTAGAAAATCTTTCCAGTTTTTGCCAGGGCTACGTCTTTTTCATTTATCTGTAGAAAAGACAAGCCCTGGCACTTCTGCTTTGGCTTCTGCTTGTGAAAGGAACGACACCAGTCACATCCAGGTGGCTCAGAAAGTAAAGTTGTTTCTCCCGGAGGTTTTCACAATCATCCTTTGGATAGATAAGGGTGGCGTGGAGGGACCATGTATCCTTCCACACTGCTCCAGACAGCAATGAAGTCCCTCCCTCTCTAGTACCTCCATAGATAGAGAGTGGATTTCTGAGAAGATGGGGCATGTAAGAAGCTTTCACAGCTGTTTCACCAGTGGATGGAGCTTCCAAGCTGCAACTTGCAATATGACTTTTCTGGTGTCGGAGTAGCTCATGGCCATTCAAGGTTACAGGCTCATATTTACGCTGGTTTTCCCTATTCCCAGCCCTTCCTGTTCGTTTTGGCCCAACTCAGAAAACTGCTTAAAGGAAGAAAAAGGAAAAGAAAAGAAATCAGGAAATCTCCTAGCTTTTAAGAGGGGTCTACTAAGGAAGAAATCTGGAGAATCAATTCTATCCAATTTTATTGATAATTCTGATTAGCACTGCTTGAGCCAGATGTCTAACCCTGAATAAACTTCTGTGCCAGAGGCATGTGTTTCTCTGATTCTCCCCATATAATTATGATCCAGCCTTGGCAGATTTCTGTAGATGCCCTGGGGGGTTGACATCATGGGGCTGAAACAGAGTAGGAAGTAGAATGTAGAAAGAACAAAATCATTTGTTTTTTTTCAACTTTTTTTCCTTTTGTCTTTACTACTTGGACATTTGTTCTATTCTTGGACAAGCAGCTCCAATGCCATCTCCCTGAAATGTTTTTTTTTTCAGGATTCCAAGGTAGGTGCTGTCTTCCAGAATGTTAACTTATCCTACTTGGTAGATTCTCTTTGAGGGTAAGGGAAAAAACCAAAAGCATCAACTTAATCTCTGTATCTTGAGCACTTAGCATCTTAGTTTTCTCCTAATGGGTACAAAGCCCATATAGAAAAAGAATCAGCAAAATGTGGAGATCCCTGCCACTGACATGAACAAAGGTGCAAGAGACTTTCCAAGTGTGTTCTTATGAGACTTCCCTCAAATATAATAGATTTTAGGTCTTCTTTACTTTCCAATGTATGCTATTTCTAGTTATAAAGTGACTTTATTGAGGTTTATAACTTTAGTAACATAAATCCACTTATTTACTTCCAACATGTATTCAATGATTTTTATGAAACCCTCAAATTTATACAAATATCACCGTTGCTGTTAATGTGGCTTCAGGTTCTTATTGACAGAATGTAAGCAAATTTTAGTGATACAGCTCTTTATTTCACACCTATTATAGGTACATTTCTATGAATAGACTCTTATAAGTCATCTTTAGCACAAGCAGAAATAGCAACCTTAGCTTCCTAGTCAGCTATCCAACCAAATCTCCTCACTCCTATCCAGTAATCTGTGCTTATATATGTATGTAATATCTCCCTACCCCTTCGTAGTTTATAAATCACCAATAGATTCTGCATGCCCTTTATGCATTTGAGGATTTATAGGATGACCTATTAGATCACATATGCAAATATGGAACCAGTCAGAGGTCTTGATTTTCTTATTTGTCCTTCATTTTTCTGCAATAATCAATATTATACAACCTAAGCCATTGTCACAACTCTTAAAAAATTCTGTATCTGATTATAAGACGTTCCCCATTCTCACTATTGTCCTCGGTTAGCACTATTTTGCTAATTTTAAGCTCTATAAACACCTTTTCTGGACTTCTAATGAAAATAGAATCCTACAATTGATCATCTTTTGAGTCTGTCTTTGTACCATAATGTTGGATCATTCAAGTTGTAGCAGGTACAATATGCATTCCTTTTGCTTGCTAAAGTTAATTCTATTAAATGAATTCATTACATTTTGCTAACCCAGCTCCAATGTCTCATAGAACCTCATCCTTATAAAACAGAAAAGCTATTCAACAAGAAGAGAAAGCTATAGCAGTCACAGTTAAATGACCCTAGCATTCACTTTCTTTGTTTATGATGGTCAACACTCTTTTCTGGATTATTGTACTCCAGTTAAATATCTGTGTTCTTAATTATGATCCATAATGTAGAGAGATAGGGCTAGCTAAAAAAAAAAAGTACTGATGACAGCAATATAAGAAGCAGAATCCTTCAAATGCAAACAAGAATATAATTTCTTGGAAAATAATTTCATATAAGCTGGAGACTTTGTGCATGTTAGTGCAAATGCCAAATTCAACTTAAATAATACTTGCTTGAGAAGAAGTTTTTGATATATATTTAATTCTCATATATTTTAATTTTTCATTAAAGAATCTTAGAAATAGTTTTTGGTTCTTCACAGCTTCATAGCTAATCTTAGAAGAGACCCAAGCTGACAAAACTCTTAGGTATACCCATCTTTGAGATGAAAACTCTTGAGTCTTCTTGGGAGGGGTGCTGAGCTTAGTCCCACCCTGCTAAAGTCCCAGCAGTCCTATCCACATTCTACAGCCTACAGCTTCACGACTAATCTCAAGAGATACCAGGAGAAAAAAAAACTGTTCCAGGTCTACATCTCCCCAGAGCATTTGACCACATACTTGCCTATATGACACCTTCACTTTCCACTATACTGACAACTCTGCAGGAGCACCACAAATTAGACAGGAGAGAAGTATAAAAACCCACTAACTATAAAAGTGAAAACAGTAAAATAGAAGGCTCAATTAGCAATAAAAAGCTCAGTAAATCCTCAGATAATAACTTTTTAAAATACCATTGTGAGATATAACAATTTTCTTTTACTGAACTATATTCATTAGCCATTTTGTTATAACAAACAATATAAAATAAATCATTTTGCACCTGCTAAGGGGGCAGACTTTGGGCATGGGTGGAAATCTGTGGACATTGATGGAGGAAAGGTCACACTGATGGTGGGATTGTTATTGTGATACTGAATGCCAGAAACAACTGTATTATGAAAAACTTTGTAAACCATGGTGTTTAAATAAAGTTAGAAACACCTTTTAAGTAAGAATAATAGAAAGAAATAATTTTCTTTCATTTTAAGGTGAAGGATGACAAAAATGATCTCTTCCAAGATAGCAATATTTACCTTGTACAACTGTACTGTGCAAAAAAAATTATATATTACATTTTCAGTGTTCCTTCTTGACACCCATCATATACACATGTGTACACATGCCCACATATTTTCCTTTGTTTAAACATGCTCTCACCCTTTACTTTTCATTTTTTACTAATTAGTGCCATCTAAACTGAGCTTCTCTTATTAAATAAACAATTATCTCTGAGGTCACATTGCAGGGCTAATGGGGGTGGGGAGAAGAAGGATTAGAAAATTAGCTCACACATTTTAGTTCACAGCATGCATACAAAGGAGCTCCACATCCAAGGCACTAGAGATTACTCATGAAAAGAATTTACAAGTGAAAGATAATGAGGGCGCTTTCAGGAAGTCATCAATCCATGGGTTGTTCCTGGAGGCCTAGAAAGGGAGAATACAGACTGTGCTGAATGGGAGCAAGGTGACATTTAGAGGACATGGTTCCTGGAAAAGGGCAAATGTGTGCAAACACAGCATTATCATCCTGTAGGGAAAGAAATCTTGCTACTAGAAAAGCCTTTATTGGAGCCAGGGAGAGTTTCCAGCTTTCAAAGCTTCTTGGCAATCTGCATATCCTGCTGACAAGGCGCCTGTCTGCAGCCACTGAGCACAACCACCAACCCAGCTGGGCCGGGTGCAGCCCGCAGCTCCCAACAAGACATCACAAGAACTTCAGAGACTGTCTTAGCTATTTACACTCTGATATTCTTTTATTATATTTTTTTTCCTTCAGAGATTTCAGTATGAAGAGATGACAAGTATTCAAAATCTGTTGTAGAGAGAAAAAAGGTAATTACTAGGAAAAAAGACTAGCTATATAATTTTTTTATTAATGAGAGCCACATTTTGAAATGTCGATGTCAACAGAAGAATCAAATGTGAGTGGGAGTTGATTTGTTATGACACAGAGTCCCT